>JAQIXR010000468.1:0-27030 GCA_034700825.1 Quadroppia sp. Gr-Ori-00064 | reverse complement strand
AGATTTAAATGAAATACTGTCAAAAGCATTGCTAAAGTCGAGAAAAATCATGTCTAAACATATCATATTTTTATCATTAAAACAATTAGTTATATAATGAATAAAATCTATGATTTGAATCGTTGTATTCAATCCAGGTCTAAACCCATATTGATTTGAAGGAATGATTGAATTATTATTAATAAAAGCAGAAATATTATTGAATATTAATTTACAGAATATTTTGAGAATATTCTTCTCTATCGAAACAGGTCTATAAGACTCAATCATATCATGTGGTTTAGATTGTTTATGAATTGGAAGAACTGTAACTGTTTTTAATTTTAAAGGTATTTCATTGTAATTAATAATAGCATTGAATAAAAGAAAAAATATTGTACTAAAAATTTCGGAACATTTTTTAATTAAAACATTAGGTATTTCTGAGTTAAGACAAGACTTGTTTACATTAAACTTCAAAATTTCTCTCAAAACATCAGTTTTAGTGATTGTATAGTTTTGAAGCACAGGTTGATTTGGGGTTAATTCAATGGCCTGATAATCAGGTATTACTAAATCAGTAAATTTTTCACTAAAACATTGAGAAAACGATTCACAAATATCTACTGAATTGTGTTTCAATTCATTATTGAAAAAATAAGCATTAATTTCATCGCTATTATTATGTGTTTTAATATAACTATAGAATGATTTGAAATTATTTGTTTTGTCAATAATTTTCTCAAATTTGTTTGAATGATAATTAGTTAACATTTTCTCTATTTTTCTATACAAATATGTCATACAATTATAATAATATGTTTCATGAGTTGAGAGAAATTTTTTAAATATAAATCTTTTAAGAATAATGTGTTTACGAATTACATAAGGAATTTCATTATCATTAAATCTAATCGTTTTTGTTTGAAAAGTATTTTTCATTGCATTTTGGATCTCATTGAGAACTTCATCATAAATGTCATTAATATTTGAATTGTTTTTGAAAATTAATTCCCAATTAATTGAATATAATTTACTGTTGAAAATATTTATATCTAAATCGTTATAATCTAATACTGTTTTAATGACTTGTTTTGAAGTTTTTTTCTTTAGTGTTATATTGAATTCAATTAAAAAGTGATCACATTTTTCACATATGTTATCCTTTGTTTGAATACTCTTAACATTGGATTCATTATCGACTAAAATATAATCAATTAATGATTTGTTTACTGACTGTCTGTTTACAGGATATGAATAAGTTTTAAGCATTTGATGTAATCCTAATTCACTGAGAATTTCAAAAAATTTATTATTAATTGATTTTATTTTATCAAAATAATTAACATTAAGATCACTCAATGGTCTTATAGCACACGTAATACATGGTTAGCATCAATGATGTCATGCTTTTGACGATTAGTTGCCATACCTATGACGTCAAACTGTCCTTGCGCAGTCAATAAAAATACACTTTAATACATTTAAAGTGACAAAAAATGACTGAAAACGTATTGATAAGTTGTTGCGCATTCAGTCTGGCATTCATTCACTCAATCAGTGCTAACAAAGCATTGCGTCAAATGAAAAGCTATCAAAACTTTGTGCGAAAAACCATTTGAAGTGAAGTTCTAAAAAAGTTGTCAATTGTTTGTGAAATAAAGTTTTGTTTTAAATATTAACTCAAATAACAGTTAATAAATTGTTTCAAATCAATTGAAAAGTTATGGAACCGTCGAGTGATCCTCGAAGAAGAACTACCTATTCTCTACCTGTGCCCGAGTGGGCCTCCAGTGCCAGTCCCCTACGGGTGCCTGAGTGGGCCTCCAGTGCCAGTCCCCTACGGGTGCCTGAGTGGGCCTCCAGTGCCAGTCCCCTACGGGTGCCCGAGTGGGCCTCCAATGCCAGTCCCCTACGGGTGCCCGAGTGGGCCTCCAGTGCCAGTCCCGGTCCCGGTCCCTCCAGTCCCGGTCAGAGTCCCAACACAACTCATTTGGACCGAAATGGTCAGAGGTATCGATCAGAGAGAGATATGGCTCGCGAAGAGGTGTTGAAGTTGAGGAACGACTGCAAGGAGTGGTACCACAAGAACAGAGAGACAGAGCTAATGGTCTCTAAACTGATGGCACAAATGGATGGCGAACGCAATGACTTCGACCGCAAGAGTAAAGGCATGAAAGACTACATCCAAAATATGGACCAAAAGCTCAGAAGTGCTCAAAATAAATGCAAACGATTGGAAGACGAGTTGGAGATCCAGAGGAATGACTGCCAAACCGATGACAATGAATGGAAACAACGACTTATGAATAAGAAGAAAAGATTTGAAGAACGGCTCAGAAGACAATTCGACAGACAATTGGCTCAAAAACAATTGCAATTCGACCGAAGAGTGGCTCAAGAAAGAGATAATGCGAACAATAAGCGCAAAGATATTATTCAACGACTGGAAGAGTTGTCTAAAGATCTTGAGGCCTATTATAAGCACTTGGACTCAGAGCTCAAGATAGCGAAGACCACTAATACAGCGCTTACTGAAGAACACAGCAAACAAATGGCTATTAAAGACACGAACCATAAGTCGGAACTAATATCGCTTAAGAGGTCTTTGAAATACTTCAGAAAACAGACCGAAATCAATAAAAGACGAAGAAATTCATATCGTTTTCAATACTTACGAATGAAACAAATATATCTCAAGTCTTGTAACCAATTGCAAAGCAATGGCCGAAACAGTGTTCGACAATTTGTTCGCCAATTATTCAAAAATGCAAAAACAATTGAACGAACTGTCCTCAAAGACCATACAAGCAAAGGAATGGCTGTTCGAAACGCTGACAGACAATCGTTCACAGAGATGGCTGAAGGGGCGAAGCAGTGCGAAGAGGTTAGGGCTGACGGCAGAGTCAACTGTCCTCAATGTCACTACACGTTTGCCACTTCTGGCGACCTTCAGAGACATATGACTACAAGACATCTCATCAACGAAAGAGCTATTGTTATCGACGAGATCACTATTGAAGACTGAGTTCACTTATGATCCCTTTCCTCAAAATTAAATTTATTTATCTCTCTTCTCATCTCTGCGCCAAACACTCATCTCATCTTCAGAACAGTTAAACACATAATAATATCTCATAATTATAAACATTTATCAATTTTATCTAATTTTAAAATTAATTTTATTTTGTAATGACTTTAAATTCAAATAAAAATTTAATGAAATTATAAATGAAAACAAAAGAAACTTTCATTGGATTTGAACCAAATCTATACCTTAACAACGCTTTCGTTTCTACTGATGGTTTGTCGAAACCCAATCAGAAGACAGTTCTTGGATTCAAAGTGATTATGGATTCAGACGATTGTCTGTAATTGAAACCATTGATTGATTCAGGATTTGATCGAAACGTTTGTCTTTGAATTTTCTCCAGAATTAAAGAATGATTGAAAAAATCAAAAAAAGATTTTATTTTTAAACTTCAAAACCAAATGAATTAATTAAAACCGATTACAAAATATTTGATTAAAGTCTTGTAATCGTATAATTAGACCATTTGTGGAACCGTTGGCCCAAAGGTCTCACTCGTAAACCCAAGACTCTTGACTGGGCTTCCAATCGACCTGTTCTTTGGCTTCAAACCAAAGGTTGATCTCTTTGTTAGCGCTTTCAACCGAATCGCTTCCATGTATTATATTTCTGTCAACGAAAGCAACGATGAGTTCAATGTCAACACAATTGTCATTATTTGAGTCATTATGAGAACAAAAGACAAACAAAACCATTAAAAGAGTAATTAATGTCTCAATCGATTGAAGAGGAAATTGTGTTGACTTTCAGACCATTAATAGCGCTAAACGTGTATTGATTGCCAAGACATACCTTCCCGTCTGTATGCAGAAGTCGCCTCTAATTGATCCGGGCTTAGAGTCGGCGGGATTGGTCTCACCGAGCATTTGGCGGCCAGTCTTGACGACATTGAGCCCCTCCCACACCATGGGCACCACTGGACCCATTTGCATGTATTGGATGAGACTCGGGAAGAAGGGTCGGGACGACAGGTCCGCGTAGTGCTTCTTCAGCAGGTCTTCGTCGGCCTACAGTCGATGGACAACAAACACATCAATTCATTTGAATCGAGATTTAAGTGTCAATTAAAGGCCAAGACATCGAAAGTCAAAAGTATTTCTCGACTCAAGAACTGCTTAAGACTTAATGAGTTGGCATTTAATGGCATTTAAAGACAAGTGAAGACATCAATACATTCATCAATTTCATGGCCACTAATTTGAAGCCCTTTTGTTCAAATCGCTTAACGATGTCCCCGATGAGACCCCTCTGAACGCCGTCGGGTTTAATCATAATAAAACTTCTCTCTCTATTGCCTGCCATTGATGTCATTGATGTCGAGAACCAGTGAATGAGTGCCAAAAGCGTACAAATCATACAATACTGTGATATGAATGCTATGAATGCATGCGTTGAATGCAATTCAATGCCGACGTCGGAAAGTGTGATAACACGACCTAAACATAAATTATGTCTTTTTATTAATAGCTTTTCTCTGGCTTTGAGGCCATTGAAAACACAGACGTTATTGATGTGAATGCAATACATGCGGTCATATCGTTGTGTGGATTGAGTCCAATATTGACATTGAATTGCATTCATTCAACGCTTATATCATATCATTGTCTCGTTTTTGGACTCTTTTGGCACTGATTTCATTGATGTCGACACCAATGGCAGAATTGTTGGACAAAGAGACGAAGAAGAAGAGTGTTTGGACTGATTCAGACGATAGCATTGAAGTCGCGGATGCGCTCAAAGACGCCAATAGATTGCCGAAGAAAGTGACGAAAGAAGACAAATATAAAGACTATTTGGAGAACAGATTCAATGGTTTGTACAAAAGGCCGAAATGGGCGGAAATGGATGACAACGACCACAAGAAGAGGTCCAGCGATGACAGCAGTGATGACACCGACGACAGCGACGACGAACTGATCCGAACGGCGCAGAGGTTTAAAGTGAAGGCCAAAGAACTGGACAAAGGGTTTCTCAACATAAAAAAGTGCAGTCATTTGACAAATGACGACAAGATTAAGGTTTGATTGGATGCCATGTCTTCTGAAAGCGATTGTCTCACCCAATGTCTTATCCCATAACTGCAGTCAGTCCTCAATTGTGTCCAATTCCACCCGACCTCAACGGTGGCGATGGTGTCTTCGCCGACGGGAAGGGTTAGGCTATTTCAAGTGGACGGCAAAATCAATGGTAAAATACAAAGCATTCAATTCAATGACTTTCGTATAGAAGTCGCGAAATTCACAAACAGTGGCGAAGAACTGATCGTCGGTTCCAAAAGACAGTCCGGTTTTTACTATTACTACGATATGATTGGCGGAAAAATCGTGAAAATCCCCTTTATTAAGGGGAAAGAGAAGTACTGTTTGGAAATGTTTGAACTTTCAAACGATAACCAATGGATTGCATCGAAAGGAACCAATGGTTTCATTCATGTGTTGACCGCAAGAACGAAAGAACATGTGTTTGACCTCAAAATGAATGGTGAGATACAGTCGTTAGGCTTTACCGACGACTCGAATCTGCTCTTAAGTCACGGAAATAGAGGCAAATGTCATGTTTGGGACATCAGGAAAAGGCAGTGCATTAATGCGTTCGTAGACGACGGCTGTGTTTCGGGAACGGCTGTCGCGCTGTCACCCAATTCCAAGTATTGCTGCACCGGCTCTGATATGGGTGTCGTCAATGTCTACAAATTCGATGATGTCTTAACCCAATCGACGCCAAAGCCATTGAAATCGTTGATGAACTTAACGACAGAGATATCGAAACTGAAGTTCAATCACAGCTCAGAGCTATTGATGATGTCTTCGTCAGAGAAAGACAATAGCATTAAATGCGTTCATATGAAGAGTTTGTCTGTGTTTTCGAACTTTCCCTTTTCTGCCAAAAACTATGGCCGAATACACGACACCGACCTCTCGCTGAACAGCGGTTACCTCACGTTTGCCACCAATGGAGGAACG
The DNA here is from genome assembly GCA_034700825.1 of Quadroppia sp. Gr-Ori-00064. NCBI lineage: Eukaryota > Metazoa > Arthropoda > Arachnida > Sarcoptiformes > Quadroppiidae > Quadroppia > Quadroppia sp. Gr-Ori-00064. The sequence goes on along the minus strand of JAQIXR010000468.1, from coordinate 20,997 downwards.
GCTCATCTCTTTCGGCTCAACCACTTTAGCGACTATTAAATTATTTTCTTATGTTTTGACAAAATTGTTATCAGTTTTCAAATTCAATATAAATTTCATTATTTTTTACAAGTTTTTCAATAAAAATATATTTCATGAATAGTTTGCAATGAATTTCAATCCAGTCTTCACTTAAACTCTTTGTTAATTCTAATACAAAACTGTCTGATAAGCGCCGGTAGTATTGTTTTGTGCATTAAATAATGAAAATGTTTAATAATTACCGAAATGTGTAACAAATAGTCGACAAAAGTTCAGATTTGAGGGTCTTTTTGTCCTTAAAATCATTTCGTTTAACAAAAAACAATAAAATTATATTTATTTGAAACTATCAGTGAATCTGAAGTTGTTTTTGGGATTTGTTTTCAATGTTTCACTTTTGTTAACATTTATTGTAATGAAGAGAAAGTGAGATAAAAATGATATCAAAATTGTATGAAATGATTAGAAAAGAGTTTTTCATTTCTCGTGTATTACTGTCAGCCATAGGTCTGTCAGCCAAAGGACCGCTCTTTTCATCATATATTTCCATGTCTCGCATTTTCAACAATACATTCAATACATGAAATGATTTGATATTTATTTCAATAATTCAAACAATAATCAAATCGTTATTCAAATCAAATATTAATTATTCACTCATTTATTCGAATATTTTTAACGTATTTTTGTTTTACTCTTTATTTGATTTCAAAAGTCATATAACATTACCGGAATGAGAGTTGATAGTCATTTGAGACTATATTAGTACAGGTGTCACCAGTGTCACAGTTGAACGAACATTGACTGACATGTGGTGTTGACTGTGACACTGGTGACACCTGTACTAATATAGTCTCAAATGACTATCAACTCTCATTCCGGTAATGTTAATTGTCATCACATCCATTGAAGACATGCTTTCTTTCTTGAAGAAGAAAAATAAAGAAAAGGATAAAAAGACTTTGAATTCGCCCACAATTGGATCAGACATTTTGACAGACATTTTGCCGTCAAATGGGAATAGTCTGCCATTTGAAGCCAAGGGTGAAATCACAGCGCCGTCACTACAACCCAATCCTGTGTCGACGTCAACGACTGAACCTCTGAAGACACACAAAGTGTCGGACAAAACAAATTCTTCACCTTTTATAAGAGTTATGCAAAGAATTCTTAATAAAGATTTACATCGAAAAGAATTACTCGAGTTTTGTGGACAGAAATCTGTGGTCTCTTTCGAGGAAGTGTTTGATCAAAGGTTAGGATTTGAATAAAAATCAATTTGAAGATTAAAACCTTTTTTCAGTTTATATCGAAATGTGATTCGCTTTGATTGCGGCTCTTATGCCGAACTCTTCAGTGGTATTGACTGTGAAACCAATGAATCAATTGTTTTGAAAGTAATTCGTGCCGTAAGTGACGAACTCATGGCTAAAGCCGAAGGACCGGCCTTTCGGTCCATCGGAACATTCGCTCACATTTACAGCGAGTTTCGGATAAGCGAGTAATGAGACTATCATTGATTAAGAGATTATAATTTGGTTTACTTTCGTGTCTAATATAAGAGCTCTTTCGAGATTGAGTTCAATTCGAGATGACTTCAGAACTCATTGTTTCCCTCAAATCCAGAACCAATTCTTAGTCGAAGGCTTTATTCCGGAACACTTTCTCACTGTCAAACCCTGTGATCAAATCACACCCATTAGAGACGACGTATTCGAAGACTTCGTGTCCATTCGTCTGATTCAAAATCAATTGTTTTATGTCTTTTCTAACATTTATTTGATCCATAGCTCGTGAATATGCAGTGCTTGTGATGTCATTCGGAGGACAACCCATTTGGAAGTGTATTAAAGTAGTTGTCATTTAGTGTTTGAATAAGGAATTGATTGAAAAATACATTGAATTACAGAATAATTGTATAAATGGATTACAATTGATAAGTGTTATCAAACAAATCACCATTGGTTTGGCCATCGCTGAGAAAGTGCTTGAGTTCGAGCACCGGGATCTTCACATCTCTAATATCCTGGTGAAGAAGACGACGAAACCTGAAATTGAGTTCATTTACGACAACCACAGCTATTATATCGATAGCGAGGGCTTTGAGGCGACGATAATCGACACGACTTTCTCGAGAATCACAAGCGGTTTAAGAGTTTTTTGTTACAATAATTCACATAAAAATTCATTGCATTTGATGTCAATCTTTACAGACGATAGGATTTTCTCAACTGATTTGTCTCCTGTGATGACATTCAGTGGACAACTCTCAGCTCAGGACAAGGCTTACAAATCGATGGTTGAAATGACTCAGTTTGTGACCAATTCATGATTTTCTGCAAATGAATGTTGTCTTCATTTATAGGAACAATTGGAAGAGTTTTACCCCTAAATCCAACATAATTTGGTTGACATATATTTGTCGTGAATTCTGTAAAGTTTTGTCCAAATCCGAAGACATTGAAAATAAGAAACAAATTGAGAAAATTCTGACACTATTTGATGGAAAGAATTCATTACAAGAATTTGATTTCAATTTACTTTAAATTATTTAAATTTTCAGTTTTCAAATTCAATATAAATTTCATTATTTTTTACAAGTTTTTCAATAAAAATATATTTCATGAATAGTTTGCAATGAATTTCAATCCAGTCTTCACTTTAACTCTTTGTTATCTCTAATACATAACTGTCTGATAAGCGCCGGTAGTATTGTTTTGGGCATTAAATAATGAAAATGTTTAATAATTACCGAAATGTGTAACAAATTAAATGATAAAAATTATTAATATTTTTATAATTCATTAAACAATCGATTGATTAAAACATTGAAAAACAGATGAAAAAAAGATAATAAAAAGTGTTTTCGTCCACAGAATAAGTGGTCACCCAATGGATGGTCACTCAAACAGCGACACCGAAGACCTGAACAATGGAATATAGATTCTTATTCTCCCACCGAATGCTTGTGTGACCGTCGCTGACGTTATCCCAATAGCAAGAGGTGGCCGTTTGAAGGCCGGCGCCATTCTTCTGGATTATAGCACAGGTCACTGGACAGGGGGTCAAAAAGGGGCTGTTACTGAAGGGCACACCATTTACGACATACCGATATATTTGAACGATTTGTTGGCTTTGATCAGCTGTTGGATCACTTGACCGACGATGTCGTTGGACCAGATGTTCACCTTTGAGTGTTGGTATTCATTGCCACCGATGACGGTCTCCACCACTTCTTTGGCCAACTTGTGCACCAAATCCGTGTCAAAGCACTGCTGGACAGAGATGTCAGTCATAATTCATATGATATTTAGCCACCAATTCATACGTTATTATCGACTGAAGACATGGTTTCAATCAATCACTCAATAGTTGTCTGGCTTTGAGTTTGTTATGAAATGTCATTCAATTCAATGTTTATTAACAACAGCGCAAAACAAGTCTGAACAAGAAATAAACAAACTTTGAGACGATATTTATGAATGAATCGACGGTTTTCGTTTGTGAACGAACACTGACTGAAGATATCGTAAATAATAACGATATCCATAAATATATCCAATAGATATTCATAAATATCGTCTCAAAGTTTGTTTATTTCTTGTTCAGACTTGTTTTGCGCTGTTGTTATTATTTGGTTTTGACTTCAATTAGACATAAATAACGTTTTGTAATACAATTGACTCAAAATAAATGCAAAATATTTTTGGTATAAAAAATGAGTAAAAAGTTATTAAAAAATAAATAAATATTAAAATATTAATAAAAATCTCAAATATAAGTGACTTTTGAATGAATTTTGGTTTTATCGATGAATAATGAAAACAACTTTCAGTTCACGACTCTCTCGGAAAGACTTTTCCTAAAAGTATTGAAAAGTTTTTTTTCAGTTTTTTTTTGTGTCAGAATTTGAGGCAAATATTCATTAAAAGTGAATTCACTCACGAGTTGTATATACGATAACAACGATTATAAGGGATATAATCAATACAATGAACAGACTTTTGATGGTTAGACCTGTAATGGTTTGCTCCGATCTCTTCATCAACTCTTCACTGGCTATGGCAGACAATAGAGTTGTTGAAGAAGTTGTCGAAGAGTTTGTTGAAAGGTTTGGCAAAGAGTTTGACGAAGAGTTTGTCGTCAAAGTAGTGGTCATTCTCTTCATAACAGTTGATGTCTTCTGAACAACAGTGTCTGTGATGTCGAAAGACTGGTTCTGTTTCGTCAATGGTTTGGTTGTGGTATTCAATGGAAGCGTTGAATGCCTTACAGTTGTCTTCAACTGACTTTCACATCCATATAACTTCTCATCCAATGAATACATAGGCTATGAAATGATAATTAAAATGATTTTTTAGTTTCAAAACCCCCTGAAAAAGGTGAAGACAAACCTTTGCCACGAAGTCTTTATCGGATAGCATTGCAATGAGTGGTTCAGTGTTTGAGTCTCTTGTAGTCAATGCGAAAACGGTTTCAAACCTCATATAAAAGCCTAAAATACGGCCCAAATTGTGTGTCGAAGACCCGAACAGTAGGGGTCGGCCTATGTATGTCCAGTGCTCATACCAACCCTTTTCTCGCAATGATGTCATATACAGAAGTTGTTCGCCATTCCTCAGAATCAATAACACCAAACGATATTCCAGTTCCACATAAGCCGAGTGCAGATAAACACTGTTTTTGTCGGCTTTGATGGGCCAGAAGGGTTTGCCCAGTGCTGACACCGGCATCATTTTGAACGGCATGTCCAACGGACTCGTTATCAGATTCAGTGAGACTTCATTGTCGAGTGTGTCGACCCTATAGGACACATATGCCTGTCCTGAGAACTGGGCGATGTCTGCGATGATGAAAGCGATATTCAAAACACTTCTCAAATCATTGCAATTGTCGTCAACTTTGTTGCAATCGAAAGGGATTTGTGTTATCGCAAACCCGGTGTAAATCCGTTGAAAGTCTGTGAAAAACAGCCATAACTTCAGTATTGGTTCAAAAGTTTTACCACTTTTTTGATACAAATCCTATCAATGAATACCTATTTTGAAGTACTCTTTGACATCGATTCCAACCGATGACTTGAATGCCATGTCTTCAGCGCTTCGATAATAACTTTTCGAACCTTTTTGGATGAAATTGTTGTTTCCGATGAAGAACAGCCTTTCCGTGGGTTGGGAGTCATTACAGAATGTGAGGCTCAAGACAACTGACACTCCCATTACGATTAGAAATACTTCTCTAATAATAAATGAATTCATTTTTACTAAAAGACACCAAAAATAGTATAAAACGATTTGAAAGTCAAAACGAATGCAAATGTAATCAGAATTTGACTAAACTTTCAAATTATAGAATATTATTGAGAGCGCGAGACATGAGTTGCACTCAATTGAATGAGCGCTCAATTGGGCAAAAGTTGGACCGCATTGTTGTCGCTCGCATTAAGTCAGGTCAAATCAGGCCTTCCAATTGCTGCCAAATATTTATTTTTATAAATATTAACAAAAATTTAATAAATGATTAAAATGTTTGAATGAATTGAAATCCTATTTAATAATTCAAAATATGACAAAATAGTTAATAATATTTGGTATTAAAAAAAAAGTTTATATAATATATAAAAATTAAATTATTTTCAGATCTCTGGAAGTGTTTTAAGAAGTTATAAGAGATTTCAAATTAATTTTAAAATACTCGACAGATATATCAGTGAAGAACTCATTCAACTGAATCCAAATGTATTGAACAGTTGTCTCGTATTTTGTATTCATTAATGACTTTTGTTTTGAAAATAATGTCAAAGAAGTCTAAAAAACATTAATAAGAATAAGAATTATTTGATTCCTGTCTATTGGTTTGAAGAGGTATTCCTTTGAATAGATTCTGGTGTTAATGATAATTACAATTATTTGACATTTATTATAGTCTATAGAATTGGATAAGGAATACATGGATGGGTTCATCTAAGAGGTAGTCCATCGACACAAAAACCTAACACTCAATACATAGTCTTCGATATAAAACTTCAAACATTTTATAACAATATTTGAAATATAAAATTATTTGTAATGAATGTTAATATAGTTTTCACTTTATTTATTCACATAAAAAAACTCTAATATCTGTAAATGCATTCCTGTCTAAATGATAAGCACCGGTAGTATTGTTTTGCGCATTAAATCATTAATAATTACCAAAATGTGTGACAATTATTGGCAAAGGTTTGGCCAATATTTTAATCTAACAGTGAATCTGATTTTGTTTATTAAGTCTTATACGAATTGATTGACATTTATTGTTATGAAGAGAATAACAGATAATTATTTGATAAGTATTTTATAAATGAGATAATGGACTGAATTTTACGACTCATATATTATGAGATATTTTCAAAATAAAATTCCTTTGTTTTCATTGATTATATTGAATGTGATTTCAAATCAAATGCTTTAAAGTATTTCATAATAGACTTCAATGTAGATGTTATTAAAGAAAAACTTTTTCATAACATAATCATAAAACTGATGCCAATTATGGCTCACATAATTCAGTAGTCATTTGTTTCAGGTTTGAACATAACTTTGAGATACTATGGCTTTGAAGAGTTTTAATGCGATTATGATTTCATTGAAAATACAGTAAAACATCTTTTCTTTATTTTCTTAAATTCAGACCAATTATTGAATTTTTAAATTGTTTCACAATTTTCAGAAATCTTTTTTAAGAAAGAGATAATCTGATGACTAATTGCAAGAAACTCTTACACTTGAATGCCATGATTCAGACATTACATGATTCTTAAGATTATCTCTTCGTTAAAAAAGATTTCTGAAAATTATGAAATGATTTCAAAGTTCAATAATTGGTTTGAATTTAAGAAAAAATATATAAAGAAAAGATGTTTTACTGTATTTTCAATGAATTCATGTTTTGTTGTTTAAAAGATTTTGAAAACTTTCCAAACATTCAAAAGTCCAATAATTGGCATGAATTTGGATTTGTTTTTAAATCCAATTTTTTTCAAAAATAATATAAAAGAAAATTTAATGAAAAAGATTTGAAAAGGATATAAAGGGGTGTTATGAGGGATAATACAGGGGTATAATCGAAAGCATTTGTTATGAGATAAGAATGGATAATAAGAGTTAGACAAATGGCTTAGAGATAAGAGTAATGTTAAGGTCAGACAGTAATGAACTCGTGGTTTGCATCTGATGTCTTCATTGGAGACATTCACAGCATTTCTTGTGGTTGAGTACATATGAGCAGAGAATATATTAATACCAAATATCAAAAGCCATTAGTTTTGTAACATTTAATAACTGACTTCAAAAGCATTGTCTGAAATGAATTGCAATGAAAATGTGTTAACAAGTTATCAGTCTTTATATGATATGAAAGAATAACAGAATTAATAATTGAAATAATTATTCAAATTAACTCTCAATATATTTATCATAATTAATGATAAACAAAACTATGGATGACTTCAGATAAATATAAATCACTTGAGATTTGCGAACAAATAGTAATACAAATACAAATTGCGTCAATTTGTGGATACTTTGAACGATCGGAATATTTATCAATTGTTTTATATCTCAAAAGTTGGCAAAACTCTCAAATAGATAATGAATGACAAAATTCTTTATAAATTTCCATTTGTATTGTGTTTTCACAACATTTGCGTAACATTTGCTTTCAGTTGTTTTAAACCATAATTTTTTCATTTATTTTCTGTAATTTATTTTTTATTTATTCATCTTTTCATTTGTTTTTAAGTTTTATTTATTTTTTATTCATTTCTCAAATCATTTTATAAATAGTTTTCATAAAAAATCACTAAATATTAAACTTAATTAAAACTCAATCAAAACAATGAAGAGAATTGTATTCGGAATATTGGGTGCGTTGGGACTGGTGTTAGTGATCGGGCCGTCAATATTCTTGGGATTGTTTCCCAGTATTATTCAAAAGGAACTCAAAAAGGTTTAAAACAAATATTCATTCATTTTATTAGACTTAAAACAATTGTTTAAACATTTATAAAAGTTTTTGTGAATATTTTGTTTGAAAAACACTGTATTTAAACAAATTTTACATTTATTTATCATTCAATTTAAACACATTTACCAAATAAATGTCAAATTCAATACAAGTATTGAAAATGTTTTTTCAAATGTCAATAGGAATTGCCTTTCCTTAATGGTAGTGATGCTTATAAGAGATGGCAGAAACAGCCGGTGCCCTATACTATGAAGTTCTGGTTCTTGACTGTTAAGACAGACAAAACTAATGACAATTTCCATTTGGATGACCTGGAGTTCACTGAAAAGGGACCGTATGCTTACACTGAGGACAAGACCAGAGATGTCTCTCATTTTAGTGATGACGAGAAGTTTGTCACTTATAATGACAGGAATGTGTTCACATTTAACCCTGAACAATCAGGGGAAGGACTCAAAGAAGACGACGACATAACAGTTCTCAATTTCCCTCTTCTCGTATGTATTGAAAGCGATGTATATATGAGTTATTCATAAAATGATTGCATTTTATATCATTAAAGGGAATGATATTCAATAGAATAGATGTCGTGAAGAATAATGTCGTGAATGTCGTGAAACTCGAGGATAGCATATACAAGAAGGCATACAGTGATCCCAACGGCGATCTCAATGAGACCTCATTGCTGTTGACCACAACACCCCGTGACTTGATATTCGATGGTGTGCCATACAAACTGCTCAAGAGAATTGGTTTAAGTGTTCCTGGTTTGGTTCCGGAGAAGTTCGCTATATTACGAGTGAGTTATTGTTGTTGTCATTCATTCAAGAAATTAATATCGATTTAAATTACTGACTGAAGGGAAGGGATGAGCAGGACGAGGAAATGGTTGTCAATACGGGTAAAGACAATATTAAAGACATCGCTCAACTGATCAGTTGGAACGGAAAGGAGTAATGAGTGGATTAATTGTCATTTCACTTAACGTTGAGTTTAATGAAAACTTTTTATTATAGAAATCTGACAAACGCTGGAAGTTTCGTTAGAAGTAGTCCTTGGGTTTGGTCCACGAATGACAGTAAGGCCGAGACATGTAATAGATTGGTGGGAACGGACGCAACGATGTTCGCGCCCGACATCCAAGAAGAGGATGTGCTCGACGTGTTTGAGCCAATGCTTTGCAGGTATTAAACGATTAGTTCAATGAATGGATCGTTAAATGCAATTAACTTTAGGAAAGTTTACTTCAAATACTGGAAGGACTCCGAAGTGCGAAGTGTTAGTACAATGCGGTTCCGAATCCCGAGTGACTTCTTCGAGAGTCCATTTCGTAATCCGGATAACAAATGCTATTGTATTGAAAAGGATCTGAAACTGTGTGACAAGAATGGAGTTATGGAGATATCCCATTGCGATGCCAGGGCTATGGGAGCGCCTATTGTTATGTCAACCCCTTATTTCTTCAACGGTGACGAAGAGTTTCGCAAAGCATTCAAAACTGAATTAAAAGCACCGAAAGATTTAAACGACGAACACTACGGCACGTATTTGGATGTCGACCCGGTATGTAATTAGCATTATCTAAGCATACAGTGGTAGCACCGGGCGATTCGCATCGGCTTTTGACTACCTTATCATTCAATAAATCAATTTTTATTCTTTTTTAATACTTGAAAACATAAACCAATATATGATCTCATCTCTAGATCTCTGGAACTGTTTTAAGAGGTTTTAAGAGAACACAAATGAATCTTAAAATACTCGGCAGTGATATCAGTAAAGAACTCATTCAACTGAATCCGTATGTGTTGTGAATTGAAGACAATATTCATTAATAAATTATTTAATGTTTTTTATGTAAAAGACGTTTCAAAAACATCGACACAAATAAGGATTATTTGGTTCCTGTCTTTTTTGCCGAAGAGGTATTCATAACATTATTTGCAATTAGATTCACATAAAATACTATCTCCTAAACAGTCGGCCGAAGCGAATGACAAACAGGTGGATGAGTTGAAGAAACAACTAATGAATGTTATTAAACTGGGAAAAGGACTGGCCATCGGAGGTATAGTTGTTGGCGCTCTTATGGTCATCGCATCGGTGTTTCTGTTTATTAAATATAAATAATAATAAAATATTCAAAAATTATTTATTAATACTTAAAATATTTGTTTAATATTTATTTAATTCAATTGAAAAATGTTTTGAAACAAACGAATCAAAATCAAAAGTATTATTCAAATATTTTTAATCTAAATATTCAGAAATTTTTGTAATGAAAAAAATTTAATTTTATATTAAATTATAATAAAAATAATTTTTGTCTAATATATGAAAAATAGATTAGTTTTTGGTTTGATATCAAACAATGATTTAATAGATATAATAAAAAGCAAATGAAATATCATTTCATTTCATTCACATAATGTGAATCACATTAAAAAATACAGTTAAAAATCCCTTAAGAATTATATTCAAGGTCTCAATGATTCATGAAATGTTTCTTCAATTTGTTATTGAGATTCGTAATAATCTAATGAATTATTACTGAATTCACAAATTCAAGGAATTCTTTGCAGAATAACATACAGAATATTAATGACTTGAATATTTTAATGCATTTTCTTCAAGAATTCAAATGTAATTTCAAATATATATACGGTTTTGAGTCACGCAATGGAATTATTCTGAAGAAGAGATCAATTTATTTCAAAAACAAATAAAACGAAAAAATATTTTATATTAAAAGAATAAAAGCAATGAATGAATGAATGTATTAAACAAATACATAGCACAAAAAAATTAATAACATTTGTTTACAGAATTTAAATGAATAAAAATGTGAATTCAATTATGAATATTCTTAAAAATATTTTTGTTATCTCTAGTAAGAGTTGTGTTGAGTAAGAGTTATACTATACTAACTGTGCCTCAAATATGTGTCGACTATTGAGCTGTTGTTGTGCTTTGATATTACTAGTGATCAGTATATCCATTATCTGTACCACTCTTTACATTCATTTGGATTTCGAGCAGATTATGGAAAATAGGATCAAATCAGAGATGATTATCAGTAAAGACAGTCTTTTTTATGACGAGTGGCTTAAGGCTGAGGCCATAGAGATCGTCAAATTCTATGTGTTTGAAGTGGAAAATCCAAATGAAATAATCGATGGATTGAAACCTAAAGTCAAAGAAGTCGGACCTTTCACTTTCAGGTATTTTTTCAACAATTTCTTTACTTTAAGTAAACTTTAAATAAAATATTTTTCAATTTTTTTAATCAAAGGGTTCAAAGAATTCGAGAAAAGATTTCGTTTTCATTCGATAAGACAATTATCTCCTATTCCGAGAGAAAGGTCTATGAGTTCGACGAAATGCTGTCCATCGGAGGTATTGATCAAAATATAACTGCAATTAATCTGCAATTTATGGTAAAAATAATGAATAAAAATAATAAATATCTCTAAAAGTTTAACATTGAATATAGACATTGAATCCAATGTTGACACAATTGGTCCAAAACTCCAATACCATTAGCTCTCGAATTAATAACTCAGTCGTGAATACAATCTTCAATACCTTCACAGAAAATATCTTTGTGTCCAAAACTATTAGACAATTATTGTTTGAGACCAATAGAACAGATCCACAGATGGAAAGAATCACTCAATACTACCAGAGCCTAACCAGAGCTGGAATATCAACACCAAAGCTATTGCCCAAAAATTTTGCTCTCTTTCCAAACAATAGCCAAAACAAGTTTGAAGTCTACACCGGGTCTAAGACTGGTCTGAACGCAAGACTTCTTAAATGGAATGACAAATCGTTAGCACTTTTAATGTCTTAACAATTATAACAATTCATTAATAATAAGTTTAATGTCAACAGAAGTCTCAATGTATGGACGGGTCGTACCTGTAATTCAGTGAACGGCTCGAAAGGCCTTCAATTCCCTCCACTAATGGACAGAAGCGAACGATTGTACTCATATTCACCTGAAATGTGCCGGTATTTTACAATTAATGGCTTTCGAAAGCAATTCAATTAATTGATTCAATCTTCAGATCCATTGAAATGAGTTATGAGAATCACTACGAAATCGATAGCATTCCTATCTATCGGTTCACTCCTGTCGACAACATATTCTTTGGCCCAAACCATAACGAAAAGAACAAATGCTATTGTCTTTCACCGGAAACGCCAGAAAAATGTAATTTCATCGGCATATTAGACCTTTCCACCTGTGCTTCGGGCGCTCCACTCTTACTATCGAATCCACACTTCAGGCGAGCGTCGGAAGTGATCGCTAAGAGCATTGTCGGACTCACTCCTGAGGAGGAATTGCATCAGACCTTCATCGAAGTCGAACCTGTAATTCAAATATCAAAACTGTTTATAAAATTTCATATTAAATGAACAATCTTTTGATGGATTAGATCACAGGGTTGACCATAAACAAGGCCAGTCGGTATCAGTTCAATGTCCACATCAGGAAATGTCCATTAAATCAGTTCGTATTTGTTTTCGTCCAATCATTTGTGCAAAGAATTCAATGAATTCTTGTTTTCATTGAATCAGAAATTTAGGCAAAACTCTGAAGGAATCGATTATTCCTTTGGTTTGGTTCGAAGAATTGGTTCAAATCGATGACCACTCGAGAGATACGATTCTGTTTTTCTTCATATACCCCACAAAATATGAAGAAGTGATAGCCATTGCTCTTATAATGTTAGGGTCATTCCTATTACTGACATCCCTGTGCTGTTGCTGTTGTTGTGGCGGTAAAAATAAAGTGAGTTAACAGTGATTGCCATCAATTGAGATAATATTCGTCTAAATATGGCTTAAAAACTGATTTCATTCAGAAAATCCATACCATTTCGAGTCAAGAATCGGATACAAACAAAGCCGTGAATGTGATTAACGGCCAAACCCTTACCGATCAGACCCTTAGCCATAATTACGACCAAATATTTAAAGGCATTTCAATTAATATTTTATTTAACTATAAATTCAATTATAATTAAAACTCTTTTTTTGTCTATATTTAGGCCAAACTCCACTCAATCGACTGAAAGATAATCCGCCGAAAAGACCGAATACACGCCAAAAGTCAGGTCCTATTCATCAAACATCAGAAGGAGGTGTACCCCCTCCTCCTCCTCCACCACCACCACCGCCGCCACCATTCTTTCCTCCGCCACCACTGATAAACTTCAAGTCACAAAATGTCATTTCAGAGATCAATGACATCAATGGAACTGATTCGCGACAAAATCTATTGCAAGACATTAGAAATGGAACTCATCTGAAGAAAGTGGACACAAATGACGCAAATATAGACACAAGTGAAGTACAAACCGATGGCACAAAAGGTGTTTTAATGACTTCTTTGACAAATGAATTGCAAAAGTTTATGAGAAGAAAGAGTTTAGAGAAATATGGATCAAAAGCTGTTCCGCAGACTTATTATCGATGGACTAATAGTAATAATAATAATAATAAGCAAAACAATAATCCAGTAATGGATTCAACATTGAATAAGAGGGCACACTTCAGGACACCTCCCGTTCCAGTCGACCAAACCTTCAATCAAAGAATTACAGATCAATTAGATTCAGATTTTTCAGACTTTTCTGATTTAGACATCAATGAAAGCAATGATAATAAACAGATAATTAGTCGCCAAAGAGATGGACCAATCGTTACGATAAGCAAAAGAAGTGATTCGTTTGCATTGGATAGCAATCAACGGATTAGATCTCAACCTATAATAACAGATATCATTCATATCAGACATAATTTGAGTAACATTTAATGGCATTATATTTGGGCTTAAAATTCATACAAAATATTTCAAAGTTTGAGTCAATTGTAGTATATTTTTAGTGACAAATAAATATTGAATTATTTTTCGTTTTTTTATTTTATTCAACAAAATCAAGTCTTGAGTTTGACTTCATTGTCAAACACTATTGAAAACTTCATTAACTATACTCTGGGTCTTTTTTGTCATTAAAATTCCATTCATTCGAAAAACGCTTTTTTTTTGTTAAAAAGTTTTCATTCAAAAAGATTTTAATTAAAAGTAAAATAAACTGTTTTTATGTTTACATATCAGTAGAGGAATAATGAATAGGTATTTATAGCAAGAATTGGCGTTATATTTGTGGCTCACGTGCGGAAAGTCAGACAAATTTAATTGTGGCACTGGTAGGGAAAGGGAACATACAAAACGGTATAACTGAAACGCAATGCAAAGTCAAGTTTCGGCGCCCAATGGATCCAAAGCTATCCAAATATGTATGAGTGAATGCATTGGACGTATTGTCACAAAAAAAAATTGTAAAACAATTATTGAATTTTATATAACAGAAACATTTTTCTCATCGCCGGCACCGGTATATCATATTAGTTGTTATGACAACATTATATTCAATGATTGTTTGTTAGTATTTATTATTGTTTGTGTCATTCAATACAATGTTGTGAAGAGTGGGTGAGAGTTGTGTTGTGTCTATGAATGCGTGCGAAATAGATCTACACGTCTATAGTATTGAACCACTGGTTGTGTCGAAACGTGCGTTCATTACGTGTAATGCACTGTTAGTCTAGCACTGGGAGCTCCGACACTCACACACACACACATGCATTCAGGTTTGACCGAATGGCTGTACATTTCAACAGTTGAGCCGACAATTTCATTCATATATTTCATTCACACAATAAGTGTTTAACCTTTGCCTCAAAGTCTATAAGCAGTCATTCAATGAAAAAGTTATGCGCTTTTATATGCCTTTCCTTTTGATGAGTGAAACAGTTGATTGAAATTCAATGGTTTCTCAATGATATCGATATTATTATTGCATTCATTATGTTTGAGACTCTTCTCAATGCTATTATAATATCAGTTATGGTTGTAATCAATTGCGATAATCCTGTTGTCATTCGTGACGATCGCGTCTTCAGATATGTTGGCAACAGCTCTGATGATATAGTACTGGCCAAAGAAGATGAGGCACTGGATGTGCACAAGAAGTCAATGGGAACTAATAGTCAAACTTTTGTCAATAGTTTTCAAGTAAGCATTCATTTCATGCAAACTATTATTAAAATTCTTATAGAGAAAAAAGTATTGAAATTTTGTTTGATTTTTATTTATTATTTTTGACATTAATTTCATGACTTGTTATTGAAATTTCAACGAAAAGCAGATAAAATCCGGGAACAAATTATAGGCTTGAATGTCATTAATCAATAACAATGTGAAAAATTGAATTTTTTATCGATTTTTCGCTTGAATTGTCTTTCGAAGAAAAATAGTAAACAAATTAACTATAAGTGAATCTGAAGTTAATTACAATTTATGGCAAATATTTCCAAATGAATAAAATTTCTCATAATTTATATAATTTATTTGAAAGACATCAAAACAAAGCTAATAATCATTTCATATCAAGTGATTGTCATTTCAAATGTGTTTTGCATTATATTTTTGGTTAAAAAACTTTTTCTTTCAATAAATTCATCGATTGATTGATGAGTTTTGCAATCAAATGACTGCAACAAAAAGTGTTTTAATGAATATAAGAAATAAGACTTTTTTTACTATAATATCGACAAAACATATGCAAACATTTCGTTGAATACCGTATATGACGGAAAACATTGTCTGCCTTTCCATTATTGAAATTATAATACAGTGCTGTATATAAGAAACCGATTGACAAAACTTTATATGATTTTTGTTTTCATTCGCTATAAAAATACATTTTTTACGTAGGATTTACTGCAATATTGAACAACATTTTCATTCATTAATGAAATTCTCTTTATTTCTCATTTGATTACATTTTCACTTTCATTGCCAATGAATATTAAAAGACCTATAAATGAATATTTTGTTTCACGTCATAAGACTTTATTTTTAAAAAGTTTTTTCAATAATTCGATAGAAAAATAAGTTATATTTAGTTGTGTTTGTCATTCAAAATCTCGACTATCAATAATTCAATACTTATTTGCAATGAATTATTCGTTGATTTTTTTTCGTTGTATTTTTGCCTTTGAATACAAGATATCGATTGAAATGCATTTTTCTAATGAAATTAAATTATAACTTCATTAAAAATCATGCAAATAATGGAAAGATTTTTTTTGACAAACAACTTATGAAATTGAATATAACATTACATACAATAAAAACAACTTTCCAAATGTCAAACATATCATTGAAATAATGAAAGAGTTTGTCGTAAATGAATGCAATTTATTATTACTATTACTTTATTTCACAATTGATTTATTGTGTAAATAAAAACATTTTTTATAACAATTACAGAATATTATTGAAATTGAATTATTTTTTAAATAACAGAATTCTTTAGTCATATCTTTGCTTATAAACGATTAAACAAAAGAATTGTCATTAAATTGTTTACAGAATATTCCGGAATCGATATTAATTCAAATGAAAGACATAACAAATGTTAATGAATTCATAGCAAACTTTTTCACAGCGAACGACAATAAGGCAAATAAAGACATTTATGTTGAATATCTGGAGAGGGGTTCGGGATCTTCAGGTGCTGTTGAAAAATCAATTATATTCTAACAGACATTAACTTATGATAACTTTGTTCAGATTTAGACAACAATTCAAAAGAGGAAACGAATTTCAATGAGGAAAGTAAGTCGACGTCAAATGCATTTTGAATTTACTTTAAATGAAATATATTTTACTTTTACTGAATATATTATTTTGATTTACAGGAAGAAAACTGACTAAACGTATGAAACATTTGCTTAATATAAAAATACAAATTTATTTAACAAAATAGAGCTCTAACTGTAATCTATTAGTGCCCAAAATAGCCGCACCGGCAGGTTGTGTACCCGAGATGAAAGTCATTGATCTGCAAACAACTCATATAAGTAATGGACTATATTTTCCTTCATGTATACGAATGGCCCGGTGTTCGGGCTGTTGCCCCAGTCAAAGGTTACGGTGCGTCCCCACAAACACATCCTTCGAAGACATAACTGTATATAAAAAAGACAATTCTTTTGATGCAATTTTGACAACCAATTGGTTTTTGACGATCAGGTGATTGGAATCAAATACTCGATGTCAGAGAAAAGGCTCAAATTTGACGGCTTTAAAGTGTTTCGCATTGAAAGACACGACAAATGTCGGTGCGATTGCATACAAAAGGCCAGCGATTGTAATCCCAATCAAATATACTCTGAAAGCGAGTGTCGATGTCTTTGTCCCAACACAACCGATGCGATTGAATGCCAAAACAGTTATAACAAGTATTGGGATTACACTCATTGTCAGTGCTATTGCAAATCTGTGCCATTCTGTTCCACGGGCTTTGCCTTTGATAACAGCAGTTGTCGGTCAGTAGTGCTAACCCTTTCCTTTATAGCACAGAGACATACGATTTGATGATATACTTTGTGCCGACAGATGTGAAGCAGAGGTCGAATCCGAAGAGGAGTCCATTCTTAACCATTCGGACGATTCAAGTGATAGCTATAATAGGTTGACGCACAGGTATGTCCCGGACAGGGAGGACGCAGAAATACTCGTCCAAAGTAACAGAGATCTAATCGATGGCAAAGGCATTAATCCAGATATTGATGACGATTATCACGAAAAAAGTGATTTCCTTTAATAGTGAATATTTGTAATCGATTTGAAGTCAAAGAATATTTATTACACTTTTTTAGTTCAATATTTTATTTATTTTTTATTATTTCAAATAAATATTTATTTTTTATATAAAACAAGTGAAAAATATAGAAAAAATGTGTTATTTATTTCATATGTTATATTCAGACGAAAAACAATTGATTAAATTTGATAACTATTTGAATATTTTTGTCGTTTTGTGACTCTCTTCACCTGTTTCTCATGAACTCTATTAAGAAATTTTTGCCTTTCATTGAATGTCTTAATCTTAATGTTTTCTAACACTGTCTTTAATTTCTTGCGCGAAGACAACAGATATAAAACACTGAAACACAGAATCAATATTAAAATTGCCATCAAATTGGATAATATGATAGAAGTTGAGTATTCAATGGGAAAGTCATCCCTTGATATGAATAGAAATAAAAAACAAATTCATTGTAAATGAAAAAAAAAATCTTTCAAATGTTATACAAACTTTTCGGCATATTTTTCGCCAATTCCTAACAGTGCTGACAAACAAACCAATGCAAATATGCCATAACCGCCGTTCTTATGGATGACCCGAAATATTTTGTTCTGCATTTCTGTCGTATTATTCATTGATCGATAAATAATTGCCACAAAGTATTGAAATATAAGTCCAATGATTGTTAAGACACCGACAAAACAGTGTATTGAATAGAAATGGTGTGCAATCCTATGCCTCCAAACGCCTGCTATTAGTGAATACAAAGGCGTTAAACACATAACTAATGCCATAGTATTGATGGAGACGTGAATGTAAAGCAAAACTCTGGCACTTATGTCGAAAGTATTGCCTATTCTATGGACTAAAAGGGCTTAACATTCAAAGAGAAACACATTTATTGTTGTCGTCAATGAAGTTGAATATGGTTTGGGTTATACATACAGTAGAGGGTTAGGATGAGGACAGCCGTCATCATCAATGGGTGACAATTGATGAGTGTATAGTCTATAGTGGTTTTGTTGTAGTGTTCGGTTGTGTCCCAGATATAAGTGTCTATGAAAATCATTAACGTTATGAACATCAATGAAATGGTTATCACAACCGAATAGATATAAAGGTCTGGATTTTGAAGCAATTCTTTAAATTTTATTCTCATTTTGTTTGCATTTTTTTGCACAAAATAACAAACCGTCAAAAAATATATAACAATATTTCAAATGCAATCAAATAAAACAATTGAAATTAGCGCGAATTTAGTCCTCAATTGATTTTCAATGATTTTTTGTTTCATAAATGAATAGACAATTTTCAGACCAATTGAAAAACTATTGTAAAGACTAAATAACTATAGATCTCAACAAAAACCCGTATTTAGAAAATAAATATAAAATTCAATTTTTTATCACATATTTGTGAACGAAATTAAAGTCAAGAATTTATCTCGAATT
Source organism: Quadroppia sp. Gr-Ori-00064 (assembly GCA_034700825.1). NCBI lineage: Eukaryota > Metazoa > Arthropoda > Arachnida > Sarcoptiformes > Quadroppiidae > Quadroppia > Quadroppia sp. Gr-Ori-00064. Next base: position 1,847 of record JAQIXR010000468.1, on the reverse strand, counting down.
CAATGCAATGATAAGTTTGAAAAGTTTTTAGTGTTGACTGATTTGCTGTACATTTCAGTACTGATCCCTACAGTAGTCCCAACGCAGACCTCTATCGGTAAGTGTCGGCAAAAAGTGTTTTTCATTGCATTTGAAACACATTTGCATTTCATTTGATGTCAAGCATTGAAGTCAAGCCTAAACTGAACCGCAATTTCAACACAATTTGATTACAATTTAATAACTCTTTTCGTCAAAGAATTGAATCTAAATATCATTAAAGATGACAAAAGCAGTGGTAGTATTGAAGGGTGACTCTGAAGTGTCGGGAACTATACGTTTTGAGCAAAAGGTATGTCCATTTCTGTCGTATTATCACTACATTTGATCCCATTATCTGTCAATCAATTCAATGATTTTTGTCAAACTTTTTCATAATTAAAAATTAATGCAATTTTTAAAATAATTTAATATAAGGGGTATTTTTACTTGAATTTCATCGAATATGACAAAAATATCGATTTGCCCCTTAATTCCTTTCCCTATCTGCCTGTCCTTCACTATAGCCTTGAATATAATTATCATTCATTTTATTGAAAAATATTTAATTATTTTAATTAATAATTGAATTGTTATTTGAATTGAGTTTTCAATTGAGTTAACCCTTTCCCTACCGTCCTCTTAGAGCTCATCAGTGGTGGTGACGGGAAGTGTGTCGGGTCTGACACCCGGACAGCACGGCTTTCATGGTATGAATTGAATGTCTTTTTGAAAGAGTATTTGTTTTTATATAATATTTGAATTCAATGTCACATAAAGTGCACGAATTTGGAGACAATACGAATGGGTGCACATCTGCCGGCCCTCACTATAACCCCAATGGCAAAGAACACGGGGCGCCGACCGATGCCAACAGACATGTCGGCGATTTGGGTAACATTATCGCCGACGCCAAAGGTGTGGCTCAGGTCAACATTGAGGACAAACAGTTGTCTTTGACGGGAATCCATTCCATTGTCGGCCGATCTCTTGTGGTAAATGACATGACTATTGTCTCATTGCTATGAAGTGACCATTAATTGATTGGTTCCAATGGTTAGGTTCACGCAGATATCGATGACTTGGGCAAAGGAGGTCACGAACTGAGCAAAACCACTGGCAATGCCGGCGGAAGGTATGACACAATCGACTGATCCGTTTATGTCATTTGAGAACTGACTGAACAATACGTTTATATCATAACAGACTGGCCTGTGGTGTCATTGGCCTCACCAATGCATAGACCGATGCAATCGATGACCGATTTTATTGATTATAATCTAATTATGATTTAATTCTTCACTCAATTAATGATTTTTTTGACAAATTATTTGTAGTTTTATTTCTCTAAAATTCAAACAATGAATTCAATTGACATTTATTTCTAAGAATCTGTTAATAATTTCTTCAATAAAAATATAATTTTGTTTAATTCTTTGTGAAATTAAGTAATAATTATATAAATGAATGAAAACTATTAATAAATAAAAAAATAATTTTTATTTAAAACTTTTAAATAAAAGATTAGAAGACATAGAATTTGGAATAATTGGTGAGAATGTGGTTAAGTCTTAAGTGAATATGTCTTCTAATGGCAGTTCGTTCCGTTTCTTTGTTGTCATCTTGTGACCGAAGGGGGACTTAAGCCAAGGGGTGTTGGATAGAAGATAAGGATATAAAGTGTCGAATCGTTTGCGGCTGTAATAAACCAATAGCGCCGGAAACGTAGTCGAGAGGATGAACACCGGGTGCAGTGGCAAGAGATGGTCGAGGAATGAAATGAGAAAATCAATGACAAATAAAATACTAAAATAACTATCATTTAAGAC
>JAQIXR010000467.1:0-27063 GCA_034700825.1 Quadroppia sp. Gr-Ori-00064 | reverse complement strand
AGAAAGAGAGAGAGAGAGAGAGAGAGAGAGAGAGAGAGAGAGTCATTCTGGTGTGTGCCTGAATCCCTTGGGGCGCAATTCAGTCCCCTTTTTCATATAAATATATAAAGCCAGAGATTGAGTGACTGCCTCTAAATCGGATATAACTTTGAATCGTATGTATTGTATAAATATATAAGAGTTATACCATTTATGTTGAGCACAGATATTGAGATATTGGTCTTTCATTTCATACATTGTCGTCTCTCAACGGGTATGGAATAGTGGAGCACTGGTAGACTAGGAGAGACAGAGAGCGCTCAAAGAGAGCACATTGTATTAGTTTATTCTGAAATTCTGTTCACAAACGACTATTCATTGCACGTCTGAAGTCATAGTTATATCCAATACTTTAGGTATAGATTTGAGAAGCGCTGAAATGATGTTTATTTTAGCGAAGGCTCAAAATGTCGAGAGTTTTGCCAAAATTGAGTTAATTTTATTTCTATTAATTCTATACATATATTCATATCAGTTATATTGATATAAAAGTTTATATAGTTTTGCATTTTATATATTATTGTATTATGTTTGCAATATTGCTATACACGAGGGATTGGATGAAAAGACTTCAAATCCATTTCCATATTAAGTTGTTTTGGGGCCAAAAGAATATCAAAATAGTAATATACAGTATGACCAAGGTTGTTCTCATTGAAAGCAATGTTTCACAAGTAATCCTAATGAAATTATGACAAATTAAATAGCACCGGGATGTATGAAATGCATTGATCAATATTTTTAAATAATTAAAAATGTATTTATTTTCTGTTGAGCCCCTCATAAACAGTGAATTGAGTCATCCCTGCAATTATAGCCTGCAATGCATTACAGATTTGCTTCTCTTTAATACATTAAGTGATATATTATTGTTATATCAATTCATTCATCATATGTTTGATTTGCTTTATGTCTGCTCTTGTATTGTTGCCAAACACTAGGCCCTACCAGTGCCAGGGCCAGAGCGGGTGCCAGGGTTGCCATTGAGTGCCACCAGAAGAGAAAGTGTATATATATTTCTATTTACTTTACACAATTTGAACGATGTATTCGTGATTCAAAACTAGTCATTCAAATGCAAAATTCTTATAATACTATTGACTCTCAAAACGTGAAAATCACTCAAATCGTTGCCAACATATTCTTCAATGATTTTTCACTTTCGCTTAAGATTTTTTCAACAAAAATATCAAATCTCTAATAATAACAATATATTTAAATATATTTTTTATCAAAAATATTGTCATTTATTATCGTTTTTCTCATAAATAATTTTAAGTCAAAAATTATAATTGATTTGTATTTAAATTTATAATCCATTTTCTCATGACTTTCCACGAGTTATGACATACTAGTGCTTTCGATGCAGTCGGTGTTTAACTGAACATCAGTTAAGAGCACTCACAAGTCAGAGGAGGACAGGTATTAAGGACACGCGATGTCGTTTTCAAACACAATCTATCATTTTTTGTCGCATTGATTGTTATTTTTCGTTTCACTTTTCAGTTTAGATGACATTCAACACAATATGGCATTGAATGCAAAGCAAAGCCTTTCTCAATATTTTACATATTTTGAAGCTTTGAATAAAATTCAATAATTGATTGTTTCACTCAATAGTCAAAATCAAAATAATATTATATTTAAAATTTTTGTGTAACCCCTCAACCCCTGACCTGTTGTATTAGTGGATCAATAAATTTGATTCAAATATTGTTTAACATTTTGTAATAAAATTAAAGCCAAACTCACATCGATTTATGCCATTCCTCGCTCATTGTTATCCAAAACATGAAATTATTCATCAAATAATTCAATCCCAAAATCATTCACTTTTTTCATACATTCGTTTCAGTTTTGATTTATATATTTGACGACAAAAAACTTTAAATTCTTTTCTGTCAGTGAATTGAAATAAAGATTCAAAAACTTTTCAAAAATAAAAATTTAGATGAAATACAGATTTTCTCAATCGATGAACAAATTAAATTAAAATGCATTTCATTCACATTTGATGTCTTCAATCATATGTTAGACAATGTTTGTCCACATTTGAGATGACAATCATTTTTGAATTAAATCTTATAAACTTTTATAATGTCTTAGAGTTTAAAATATGAAAATCATTTGCAAATTGAATATCGATTTATATGAAATTCAAATAAACTATTGATTTGTTAATTAAATATAATTATAATTATAAATATATTGTCTTCTCAAATGTGGACAAACATTGTCTAACATATGATTGAATACATCAAATGTGAACGAAATGTGTTTCAGAAAAGGCAGAGGTTTTGGATAGCGATAAGAATTGCTTTTATATGAACTTCATATCAATTATAGCTTTTTTGGTTCAAATCAATCAAAATAATAGATGAAATGTAAAGAAAATTATTCTTCAAATCAATTTAATTGTTATTTAGAAGTTATGATAAAATAAGAAACAAATCACGAATTTATTCATAATATTCATTGCATTCAATCATTGGATTTATTAAATGAAATGTGAATTAAATGAATCAATAATTGTTATGAATATAATAATCATAAACAAAATGCTTTACAAAAAATCACATCAGATTTCATGAGATTTTTATTAATTTAAATAAAATTAATTTAAAGTTTTATTTGATATGAAAGAAATATAAATAAAATACGATTTTGTCTTCATTTCTATCGTTTTGCTTAACTTTTTCTCTCAATTGATTAAACATAAGAAACATATAAAAAGACTTTAATTTGACTCACAATTAAATATTTACAAATAGAGAGTCAAAATAAAAGTTTTTATCCAATTTTCAAACAGTTTTAATTCAAATTAAATAAAACTTTTTTTGAAAACTAATTGTTCTTTTCATTTGACTCTTCTTTAGAGACATTACTTTAGAGCTGAAGAAGTTTTAATATAACTGTTTAACTAATTTAAGGCAAACTTTTTCTTCCTATTAAGTAATTTCTAATTTTCATTGATTTAATTGTATTAAGAGATGATATGTTTTTAGAGCACATGGATGTCGAGAGAGTGGAGAGAGAGAGAGAGAGAGAGAGAGAGAGAGAGAGAGAGAGAGAGAGAGAGAGAGAGAGAGAGGAATGGCAGGTACATATTAAAAAGTTGAAATAGAGTTTGTGCGACATAATTGTAAATGCATTCATTTACGCCTTCGTGATCTACCAGTGCTGTCAGATTGCATATAATGCAGGTCTGGATGAGTGGTATCACTACTGAGCCGATGGGGAATAGTTTTGAACTCATTCTACTTATTCTTTTTAACTAATATGTAAGGCTCAAATGCAAATCCAGTGCACATACATCTATGCACTTGCACTCCTCGCACACACCCGACCTCTCAGCTCATCCTCCGAGTCATACATACATATAAAGTCTTCGATAAAGAGATTTTAATGAATTAATGGAGACTTCAAATAAAATGCATCATATGATGAATGAAGAGACACTTAGATCAGATCCTATGAGAAATCATTGCTTAACTCAACTCTAGTTTACTCTTGTTTTATATTATCAATACTTCACTCTTATTGTGGAAACTCTTTTGCAAACTTTTTTCACTCTTTCTTTCGCTACTTCTCATCAAATATCTAAACAAATGGATTGTATTGTAATAATAGTAATAGAATTCCCACTCATAGACACATAGAGTAATAGTCATTCAAATGACTCCCATTTATTCATCTTTTGCATAAACCTTTCACATTAGGACAAGCCTACCAGTGCTGCACAGACATCAAATTAAATACTCCACTAAAATATATCTGTTGAAAGATTTCATATAAATTGCAATAAAAAATATATTAATTTAAAAATAATTATTTATATTAAAAGGTCTGAAAATATATTATAAAAATGTTTGAATATATTAAAAAATAAGGTATTGATTGACTTAAGAGACAAACATTTCACTCAATTAATACTTTTTAAGAATAAATATTTTCAATTCAAAAATATTTATCACAACTTTTTCATCAATTATTTAAATGTTTGTAACAATAAAACTATGAAAACATTAACTCAAATGATATCCAAACGATAATCTCAATCAAGAGCTAATCTAAACTCTATTATTGATGTCTTTAATCTCTTTTGAATAGTAAAGCGAATTCTTGTGGTTTATCAACAAATGCAAAATTCCTGCTTTTCATCAATTTTTGGACAATCTTTGTATTGATTCGGATGTAAAGGGTTTGGAATTTCATATGTGATTGGGTTCACATACCAGACACAGTCGAGTCGAGATCTGACACTTAATATATAACGAGATTTTGATCCAAATTTTCGACTATACTTTCAATAAATTTTTATGCAATAAATAAAATTTCATTTTAAATGTAATGACTTTTATTTTGCTTTTAGTTCTCATCGTTATATATATTTAGTTAAACATAGATTTTTGGGCAAACAGTGCGACCAAGAGTTCAACCGATAGTTTTTGAGTTGATTTTTATCATATATTTCAATGTTTGGTTTGAGGCGAAAGAAACACAAAATTTTTATTGCCGGCCATCCATAAAGTGAACCATAAAAATAGTAGGGATTTCCTCAAATGATACCCTGGTATATATGCAATCAAACTATTGTCAAACTGGACTAAAACTTTAAAATACTTTCTACAAAAATCTCTTTCACTGTATATATCAATGCTTTTCTCTCTCTCTATTTCTCTCATATTATTCTCTATTATAATCACTTTTGGGTCACAATCGCTTCGTTGTCTTAGCCTTAGGTCACAGAGCCTTAGCGTTCGAGTCGAAGGTTTTTAAAAGTCAACATTTTTTCTCTGCGCCAAAATTTATGCTAAATTTCCGTTTTTTAGCTAACTTTTGAATAAATTTATATTTGGAGTCAAATTGAAGTGCTTTAGGAAACATACAAAGCATATAAAGCGTATAAAGATTTGAGATTTTAATCTTTATTGTATTGAATACACAGAAAATTCATTACAATATTTGCATAAATATCATATATTTTTCTCACTCTTCACTCTATATGAACGGTTCGGCGGATCACTCGTTAGGACCGTATGCTTATATCGTGTGAACACTTGTAAAGCGTAACAAAAACTCTTATATCTTTTTAATCCTTTCCCCTAAATTAAATCCATTATTCTATGCACTGACCACTCACTCACTCACTCACTCGGCTATAAATACCAGCCCTTTGTCTCATTCTATTCAAAACGTATTCAAAGCACAAATGAAGTGATATTTTATAGAAAATTATTTGTTTTTTCTCAAATTTTTTATTTATTTAAAACATATTCTTTTCGTTAATATTTTAAAAGATAAGAAATATTTATTTAATGGAATGAATGCTAGATTTTATTATCAATCGATTTGAAGGTTTTATTTATTTTAAGACATGATTTAAATGCAATAAATGCAAGAAAAGCGAAACAATTGTTAAATTTTTTAATGAATTGCTATAAATTTTTGCTGAATTCTTGTGTCAAACACTTTCTCGAATCGATTTTTTATCTCTTATAGCACTGAATAACATAAAAATTTCTTATAATTAGCTTTTTTTCAATGATATAAATACTTATAAACAGAATTCAATTAAAATTAATGACTCGAATATGAATTAATTAAAAGAGATGTTTATCACAAAAAAGCCATTATTTTTGTGCAGAAAAATATTTATTTAATGAACGAAATAACAATCTATTGATAATAATATTGAAAATGTTTTCTCATCGGATCTTCAGAGCAATAAAGTTGATGCCAGAGCTCAGGCATTATAATGGGTGTAATTCTATCATATATTTGTATATGTATTATGAGATGAACTGCTTTTTTGACTGCTTTATAGACGAGCGATTGGGTCCAAGAGCTGTCATGTAGTGTCTGGTTGTGTCCCAATAAGATTTACGACAAGCGATCCATAAGCAAAACACAACGGGATCTCTGATGGCAAGGAATCAGTGCAATATAACGTTCATCTATCGATGCCTGGATGCCTGTGCGCCTAAATATATGGCATATCTATCCAAGCATTTGTTTCCCCCTATTATAAGCCCCTAAAAAGAAGTAAACTTTTGGTTCTTCTTCAAAGTAAACCGAAATCTCAAGAAAAATATCAGAAAAACTTTTGGAAAAAAAGAGGGAAAAAGTGAAAAACTATTATATGGAAGGAGGGCTGACTAGTGATGGCTGCGCCCAATTCCTAGAACTTGTGTCCATAATTTGTGTGCCGAAGAGATCCAAAAACATATAGTTTTTCGTCAAACTCACAAATAATGTCAATTCTTCCAAAAATACGGAATCAAAAAATATTGAATACCCGCCCCTATCTGTCAGACCCATCGCTTTCTTCATAAGTTTTCCAGTTTTATGACACCCACAAGAAGTATGGATTCTATCGGTTAAAGTGCAGGCAATTATTTCCATCTTTATTGCCATTTAGCCCCTTCTGGTGCTCTTTTGATTGGTCTCCACCTTTGCTTATAATGAAAGGAAAGGTAGACTTTTGTCGCAGTTTTGTCCAAAAATAAGTTCATTAAGATTTCAAAGGTTTTGACAGTCAGAGGAAGGGATGAAATGTTGGGTCAGTTGTACTGAATGTGATATACAGTATTTGTAAGATATAATGTCATTTGGGTATAGCCATAGAGGCAGCTGTATGTGCACTGAGGACAGTATGCATGGAAGTGTACGCGTGACCGAAAGCCCAGTTGTTTATTAGGCAGTTGTGTTGTGTTGTATGTCTGTCCTCAGCGACAAATAATTCAAAATCGAGAAAATCCACTGAAGAAGACATTTAGCAAAAAGTTGACACAAAGAGAGTGTGAGAGAGAAAGCGAACCAATAGTTCATCCCTTTTGAGATTTACTGCAGTTATTGTCAAAAGTTTTAAAATTTTTGCCATAAAACCAATTTTAAGTGAAAGACCACTCCCTAAGAGTTTTTATATCTGCTCTCTTTATTGGTTTCTTATCATTGAATAAATGAAAAATCTTTTGCATTCAAACGACAAAAACTAACTTCTTTTGAGTTGAGTTTCATTTAAATAATGCAAAAGAAGAGCAAAAATTTAAATTAGCTTTTTGTATGTCATTATAAGTTTGTGCTCAACCTCTTAATCATAGCCGATGCCATTCGAGCCTATTATCAAATGTCACATAAAATGAATTTTCTGTCCATTTCTAACACTATTTCCAAAACTATTGCACCGAATGTTCACTTTCTCATCATATTGTCGATTGGATTGCATTTTCTAAACTATAAAACACTAAATTTCTCCACAATTAATAGCCTTTAACTCAAAGCAAATGTGCTTTTCTTCACTCGTAACGACAATGCAATAGATTATTATTATTGGCTTCACTTCTATTGTGTCCCAATTATTCTATACTTTAATTTACAATTTTATCTATGCTTTTGAACCTCTCATAAATCATGGCTTTTCTGTTGAACACAATAATAAATCTCATTATCCATTCATTTATAGTCACTTCATATCTCACTCATTAAAACATTTTAATTTGAATTTTCATGAATGAAATCATTTTTCAATTACATCTCTAATAAGTTTTTCACTATATTTTAATAATGAAAATATTTCGCCAAATGTTTGAAATGTTAACTAATTTTGAAATAATATGAAAAATATTGTCTAAAAAGCATTGAAAAGTGTAAGTAAAAACTCAATCAAAACATATATTGGTTTATATAAAGACCTGTTTTGAGGTCGCCTTAAATCCGAGGATTAAAAATGGAAAAAATTGGAGATTTATTGCTATAATAGAGTATATATTATAAAATGTGGCGGTATTTCAATTTGGCGATTGTATTGTATTGTATGATAGGATGGCCTTATTGTTAGCACTCAATACAAACACAATACAATACATACTATAGATCTAGGAAAGGCAAGAACCTGGATTGGGAACCTACGATAAGACATTATTCATAATCATTTTTAACCTTTTGAGTCATTTTCAAATCCATTCACAACAAACATAACATGTTTATAAAAAGGGATGAATTCAACAAAAATATAAAAATCAAAAATTTGTGAAAAGGGGCACAAAAGAGTACTGTCTTTTGTTGATAAACAAACCCCTGAAAAAGGTGTATAACAATAAATGATAATGTTTTTTTCTATCTCCCTTTTCATTTTGCCCGTCTCTGCTATAGATCATAAAAACTTTTCAGACGATACAAAGCGTGAAAAAAATTATAAGTGAAAAACAGTTCATTTTTTTCGCCGAAAATCTTTGCTGTATTTGTGACTTGAGATTAAAAATCGTGTGCTTAGGGAAAGTCCAGAGAGAAAAAAGGAAGAAAATTGTGAGTTTTTGGTCCCCAAAATCTCATAATTTATTTTCCATTATCTCCAAAACACATCTGTATTAAAGGGAAGTCCAATTCAAATGGCATTAACAATGAGTTTAATCCCTGTTTATAAAAATACTGTTAAAGTCCAGAAACTTTTTTTTACTGATTTGAGCAAAACTTTTTTAATCCTCTATTTATACCATTGTTTGACAGATGAAAAATTGAACATTTCTTCTATTAGTCCATAATTAGAGTATATTTTTATATCAAATCATAGCCTAATTTGTAATTATTCTTTACAGTGTATTCTGCTATCATTGGAGCCGTTTGTCTATACGTGTGGTCGACATAAGCGACAAATTGTTGAAAACATTTGTATTTATTAATACTTAAAGTGATATAAATATGAAAGAAATGAGAGGTTTAAGTGAAAAACTTTTTAAGAGTTGTCGGTTCGGTCATTGAAATAGTCATCCCCTTATTGTCCTCTATTTTTCTTTTTTTATTTTCTCATTCAGTTATTGAACCTTAAAATTCCATCATTGGATCGATGGAAAGGCATATACAGTACAGGCATATATACATCTTTTGTTAATGTGGCGATTTTCTCAGCCTTACTCTCAGCTTATGGCTCATATTCTGGCGCTGATGGCACTCATATGTGAGCTGTTATGTTATATTCAGTTGAGTGGATGTATTAAATTTGGGGAAAAGTGGCTCTGAGGTAAAGGAACGGCATTTTTAATAAAAAGAAATGTGTATATGCGGTGTGTTTTGCACAATATGTATGCATATGGCATAGTAGGTATGGTATGCTTTCTTGTCATCCAAGTCCTATTAAGGCAGCACTTATTGCGAACTATCCGACCTGAAGGGATTATCTGTGCGGCACAGGCAGATGCTTTGGCCCACAGAGGCACAGAGGTTATGCTTTTCACTCTTTTGGTGTGAACTCATCTGTAGTGGAAAGACAGCTGAGAGAGAGCTATGGCTAATACATACGAAGAGTCTTTATTTTATGACAATAGCTATGTCTTCATCTATTACATAGATATCTGTGCATTGATGGCCTGATGGTCGGGGGCACAACTGCTCGTCACAGTCATGTCCAGCCATCCTAACATACATTTTATTTAACGGCCATTCATTGCATCTATTGTACAGCTATTGTGCACCCATTGTGTGCCTCATATGACTGTTCTTTATTGAGTATCGCCTTTCAATGTCTTTCAATATTACTTTTATATCTATATATTGCCGGCACAGCCATCACAGCCATTCCCATCGACAATAACATAATTCTTAATTTCTTTGACGACCAATACTATGAAAATTCTATGAACAGAGAAGAAGAGAGAAATACATTTCACGTGATTTATTGATCCAATACTCAGATTGTATTGCATTGTATTTGAGGTCTAAATCAATGTCTTTTGTCTTTATATTCTCTACTCTTTATCGAAGGTATGGCTAAATGTTAAGCCCATACCCATAGCATAAGCTGAGAAACTCATATCAATTTCATCAAACTTTCCAACATTACAAGACATATAGTGGAGTAGACTATCTGTGCTGTACTACCAGAGCTGCCATCCTTAGCATAGTTAGCCTCAACATTCACTATACCTAACATTCCTTTAATTTCAATTGTTTTGTGTTTTTAAGTGAATTCAAAAATTAATTATAAGTTATTAAAAATTATTTTATTTTAATTTATGATAAATTATTAAAAAATTATTATTTAGTGTAATATTATTTAAATTAAGAAAATTTTAATTTAATTACAAATTATAATTCAATTCAAAGCAAATAATTACTTTTTCAGCAAATTAATTAACTCTGTAATTATTGTTGTTTTATTCAAATTATATATAATTAAATTTATTTTAAAAATGAATAAAATGTTTTTTTGTAGTTTTATTTAGAATAAAATTATTAATACATTTTTGTTATTAATTACAAAAACAAATATTTAATAAAAAATATTTCTCTTTAAAAAATTGTTTAAAAACATTTAAAAACATTTTTAGAATATTTAAAAATACATTTTTAAAATAAAAGCACAATAAGTGTTGCTTTCCTGCAGAACATATATGTTTGCAGTGAAAACATTTTGGATTTGAATAATTTTTTGTAAATAGAGATCATTTTAAAGTCTAATATCTATAGATAATTACATATTATTTTTATTTATAAATTATAATAAAATAAAATTAAAAAATTATTTTATTTGAAAAATAAACACATTTATTGAATTTATAAGTTATTAAATGAAATTTATTTGTTATAAAACATAGCATTTTGTGGATTAGATTTTTATTGAATTTATATGAACTTTAATGTTATGAAACAATTAGACCCACAAATAATTTGCGATACTTTAGAGCACTCATAATATACTGTCATTAATGTGAATTGAGTTCTGAAATCCAAAGTTTGGATCCATTTATTCATTTAGTGAAAAGAATAATATGTTGTTTGAGTGAAAAACTTTGTTTGCTATCATATAAAAAAAGTTTGTGCCATAAGTTTGTGCTTCAAATCGTAAGTGATTTTTATTGAATGAAAGCACTGTATAGTAATTCACATACTTTTCATCACATTTATACTGAAATGATTCCAATAGTTGATAGAAATTTGGCAATTATTGAGCCGCAGACCAGTTATAGTGATGTGATGTCCGGTAATGTAATGGTTCTTCAATTTCGAGTACAGAAGGTTTTCGTTGTTCTCTTCAAATACAAAAGGAAATGGTTATCGAAAAAGTAAGTGTAGAGTAAATGTAGAGAAATTGTTGAGAAATGTTCTCTCCATTTAATAATATAACAAACTATAGCACAGATGACGACAATCCATAAAGTGCTCAGACTTTGAAATTTATTGAGTGCTCACAAACTAATTGTAATCTAAAAATCAAATCAAACGAAACTTTCAATAAGACTTCATAACTGATAATCAAATCTATCATTTGTTTAACATTTTGTCATTTAATTTAATCCATGCAAATGTAATCCTCATGTTATGAATATGACCAAGGCAACACTTTGTCAAACTACGGCATCATTTTATTCTGGACTTAATTTTATTCACGAGTTTTGTAATACGATTAAAAAGTATTGATTGAAATGAAGAGCTTTTATAGAGAATATGGTTTTCTATGAGTCATTAATTGCATGAATAATGAAATTTCCATAAAAAAGGAAGAAATCAAATAATGTGATTGAAATTTTCAATTCAAAATCTCATCCTTTCATAGACTATGGGCACAAAAAGTGTTTAATCAATCGCATAGTCAGTGCATAAACATAAGAGTCATTGAATTAAGTAATAAAATGAGTGAATCTCTTCCATCCATTGGCAAACGTGTTGACCTTTGGCCCCAAAAATGCTTTTTGGAAGTCAATGATAATTGGAAGCAAACGCCGGGATCTGTTAGACATGTAATAAATTTAATAGCAATGCAAAACCGAACCAACAGTTTTTGAGGGGAATATCTATTGGATAGAAAAGTGGAGACAAAATAAAAATATAATATATATGTATTAAATGTTACCATAGATTACATCACATTATTGTCGACTAATATTAAATGATTTCGTGTGAGACTGGAGTGCAGGCAAACGGAGATGACTTGGGATGAGATGAATAAATGATAAATTATATGGCATTGAATGGCATTGAATCCGCTTTTTATATATTGTGTCCGTAATTATAATGCTAATGAGACGCACAGTTAGCTTCCACTCGGCCCCGACTTCGGTGTTGGCAACACATCCCTACTCTCTCTAGTAATACATTGCTTGTCGTCTATCAGATCAGATATACTGTGCTCACAACAACTGTATGTGACATCAAATATATAAAACGGTTGGGTAGGGATGAGACAGGAATGGGGCAAAAAATGTGAATTTGCATTTGTAAGGATTCTGTTGCTTCCTCTGTTTTAAGCCGAGCGCCAGTAGTTTTGCTATTTTTTTATAAAAAGCAAATAACTTTGACATCAAATCAAATGATTAAATAGCAGTCAGTTTTGTGTCTCGTCTTTAAATTGACTTTTATTTCACAATAACTCTATCAATGGTTTGAAATAAACGATAACTCAGTGCTCAATGTTTTGCATCAATGAACTGACAATCCATACAATCCTTAACCACTTCTTGTAATTTCGATATTTATCTCTTAAATGAATATATTTCTCTCAATGTCTTTAATCGATATTTTATTTTATTAATTTTCAAATAAAATTCTCAAATAAATTCATTGAAAGAAATCTTATCATAAATTAAATGAAAAAATTGATGAATTGAATGAAAGTCAGACTTATTGTAATGAAGAACAAGTATTGCATAACTTATTTTAAGTTAGGTCTGAGTAGTGTTCACTCACTGGCTGTATGTGTGAGCCCATCAGCCATCACACCATCACAACCATCAGACATATCTCATGGGAACGGCACATACAGTACATCCAGATTTAATTTCTTGAAGTGACTCTTCTATATATGTGTGACGTTTTGAAAGAAGTGTATCTCTAATAATGTGATAGAAAAGAGAGAAAACTTTTTATTTTTTTTGCAATACGTTTGAATTGAATGTTATTTCGAGAGTTGTTTTCAATGCATTTTTGGCCAAATGATTGCAAGAGTGAAAAGATTAGAATAAAAGAAAATATTGACTCAAATGTGAAGATCTTTTTTAACATTTATAAGTTGTAAAAAACATTTGGTTTGTGTTCTGTCATCAAAATAACTGTTTTATGCATTGAGTGGCGCACCGGCACTGATGCTGGCACTGGCACTGGCACTGGCACTGGAATGCTATGTAATCATGATTTATGTCTGATATCGCGAATCCAATATCAAATGTATCCAAATATAAGTCTTTTTATATGAATGACCGATACATACAATGCTTATATTGGATGCACTTCTCAGACAAGGCATTCACTCCCAGTGCCAAACAGACAGACAATAAAGTCAAACGGATTCTCCTCTGTTTAATATTGAAAATATGCAGTCGACAAACAAACTCGAAGGCAAGACCTAACTCTACTGTCCATATAATACAATCATTTGTGTCCCATATTTGCGACATAAAAAAGGAAACATTTATTCAGAAAAATTGATTTTTTCTTTTCTATAAAAAACTAATCGATTTTTTGTGTTGCGATAAAAAATCAATAAATATTTGAACTTCAGATATAAGACATTTTTCTCTTTTGAAAATACTTTATGAAAAAAATGGTTGAATTTATTTTAATTTTGAAACCTTTTTTGATGAGAGCTCTCTGTCCTAACAGTTGGGATCGTATTAAAGATTTAATAAATTTTCACATTTGCCTAAAGCAGTGCAAATGCTTTAATGTGTAGTTTAATGCAAATTAAGTCATAGAAAGCAATAATTGCGTGAAAAAAGGCCACCAAAAAGAGAGCGAATATGTGGGGAGTCTTTGTATACATTGATTCAAATCTAATATAGAGTTATATTTTAATGTAAGCCTATATATAGTGAAGGGATATATTTAATACTGAGATGTTTGTCACATCGGATCCGAGTCAACGATGCTCTCGATGTTAATAATGTTTATAACTCAGCGCCAGATATGGAAATGAGGTCTAAATCTCTGCAAAAACCTTTAATATAAGGCAATAGTAATGTCATATTATTTTATGGCTTTTTTATCTTTACCCCTGAATTCTGTAATACTTTGATTGCTATTATTTCTCTCTCTCTCTCTCTCTCTCTCTCTCTCTCTCTCTCTCTCTCTCTCTCTCTCTCTCACTCTCTCTCTCTCTCTCACTCTTCTTCATTTCTCCCGTTCCCATCTCAGTCCCGCTCTCTGTGCTCTCACTCCAAAAGAGCTGAGTCCATGAGCTTATAGTTTTGGAGAAAAGACAAATCATTTCTATTACTGATATTTCCATTAATTTTAACGAATATTAATGCAATTCAAAGCAATTGAAAGCAATACTTATATACCAAAAAAATTGTCTCTCTTTTTACAGGAAATGAAGAGATAACTAAACGATATTTAGGAAGAAATGCACTCTTTTTTCAGTGTTGGTTATAGAGAACTATTAAGATTTATAGCTTTCACTCATTTAGTGAATAACAAATTCTCTTCAATTCTCTCCAATTCTCTTCACTTAACGTTCATTTCTATTCTTAAAAGTCATTATTCGCTTACGTTTTTTTGTACTTTAACTCAACATTTCTTTTCTCTTTTGATAAACGTCTAAATGGGTTCGTTTGCGTCCAATACATTGACTGCATTTAAAGCCAAATCGATTTGATTCTCAATTCACTCATCAGACGACAAATTAAGAGACCATTTAAAGTCATTTAAGTTTTTAACTCAACAGTTAAGAGACTTATGTTGTGCTCTATATCTATATGTCTCTCTTTTTTCGTATGCCTTTTCACCCCAAAGGCATGAGCACTGGTAGTAAATCGTTTCTAAATTCGATTTAAAACCATTTTGTGGCTTCAATTGAGTATCACTTTTAGGATCGCAGAAACAAATTTTAAGTCTCGAGTAATTCACTCTCAATTCATCCCTCCTTTCGTTTGTTTTTCCCCTTCTTTTTCTCTTCTTTTTCTTTGAGCCGATTTTTCTCTCACTATCTGAAAGGTCTGAAATGGTTCGTTCCCTTTGGAAAATCAACAGTCAAAGAGTCATAGAGATTAAGGAACGAACGGTGCCTTAACTGTGCACTACATAAGCGAACACAGATTAACGCAATACAAGAACTTAATGTTTGGCTATGGCTTTGGAGACAAAAAAAATGAACAGTAATTGGAGCGAAGTTTTAAATCCTGATGGAGTTGGAGGCGATCAGGTTATACACGTTCAGGGTATATAAGCCTTACGTAAACACCGTTTGCCCTAAGTTTTTCTGTCTCTTCCCAACAAATATGTCTTTCCCGAAGACAACAGTCAGTCATATAATCCAATTATTTCTACTAAAACATTATATTACATATACTTTCATTATTTACTCAACGAATCGGTTTTGATGTAAAAAACATACCAAAAAACAATAACTTATTCAATAATTCCTTTCTATTGTGTAATAATTTTCATAAATATCTTTCTTTTGCAAAAGTTCTTAAAACTGATGGATATTTTTGAGAAATCTAAATGAAATTCAACAAAAAGTAATGAATATTGAAAAAAATAAATGAAACTCAAGAATTGATTCATTGATTATTCATTTTTTATAACATTTTTCAAACCAAAAGTGAATGTTTGATAGGTTTTCATTTAATACTTTTTGTGAATTTTTTCATCTTTTAAATGCATTTTCACATTTGAATCATAAAAATGAGAGTTTTTCACATCAAAAATGATGTTCTTCTCCACTATTTTCATCATTTACTTCAATATTGAGTTCACATTATTTGGAAAAATACAATTTTTTATTATAAACTGACATAAAAGTAATGATTGAAGTGATTGAAGTTATGCTATAATAATGTATATAATAGTTGAGGGCCTGTCGTATGTCGTGTGCCTGTATTCATGTCGTACTCGTCGTGTGCTCTCATCCATAAGTGCATATTTGCTGCTTTTGCTTCATTTCGTTGCATTGGTTTATGTGTTCAGTCAATAACACAGTCGATAACTCATTTCATGTTCATATGGCTCAGGGATTTCAGTGCAACACAAGACTCGAGTCAGGGATAGGGATAGGCGTTCGCTTTCTTAAGTCCCAGGAGTGCTGTTGATCAAAGTGACGGTCATTCTCTGGACCCGAACTCTCTGTGACATTTTATATGAAGTTCAAAGGCATTAGAGATCAGGCATATAAGTAGGGGTCGGCCTAATCGTAAATACCATTTATTCCAATTGAAGAAAAGGATGAGTTGTTGTCTGTCTGTCAGTCAGTCAACGGATTTATAAAGCGATTCAATACTTGACGAGAGTTTTGCACAATTACTCTATTGTTAGTTCATTTAATGTGAAGGCCGGGCAGACGGACAGACATCAAATTTCAATATTTTATTGATTCACTCGTCATAACAATTGCTGAAAATAGATCTGTAATAAAAAATGAATAAAAAAATTTGTTTTGAAAAATTAATTAATATTTAGAGAAAATAAGAATTGATTCTCAATTCATATAATTTAAGTTTTGGACAAATATTTGGGAAAATTGTTTTGCCTTATCTGTAGTAATGGTATTCACATATAATGCTTTCCATCCTTTCTGTTCCGGATCATTAATTACTTGAGTAGATGGACGACCAGTTCATATCAGGAGCTAAAGTTCAGGGGATGTTAGGCCTGAAACATAATAATAGTTCGCAACCATTAATACTATCAGTGAGTATGCAATGAGTGCTCAAAATCAGAGCATAACTTGAATGCAATTTCAGATAAAAATTAAATACAAAACACATTTAATTAATTTTTTTCACAAACAAATGAATTCCAAAACTAAATCACTTTTGGGCTTAAAAGTTGGGATGCATTCAAAAAATGAAATAAATCTTGAATTTGTTGAACTGTTTTCACAAATATTCAATACTGTTTTGAACTTCAAATATGTTTTATTTGAAATTAATTTTGTTTTAAACCAAAAATTAATGAAAACTTTTTTAGAACCTATTTATTACTATTGATTTATTTTTGCAAAGTTTTATTGAATTAACAAAAGGCGAAATGTGGACAGACATGCAATGGTGTGCGATATATGAGGCGTTTATTATAGTGTTTCTCACATTAGAGACAGTGATAAATATGGCCAAAGAAGGAATTGCGAAGAACTAAAGGATTATGTGTTGCCACCGTTGCAGCAAAAAAGATAATTACTTTGAGCTCCGAATGCAATGTCTTATCTCAACTGTTCAGAGGTTTTATTGCATTGACTCTCATATAAATTAATGTCAAAAATACGAAAAACTCTACAAAAACTGGACATTGAATTGAGAAAACCTTATCAGAAAAGTATGTGTCGAGCAATAAAAGGCCAGCGCTTAGGCATACGTGCGCTCAGAGATTAGAATATAGAAATGGTCAAACAATGTCCTGGCTTTACGTCTCTCCAATATATCTCTTGGAAGCCAGAGAGCAATCACAGCACAGGCACTACATTATACGCCAATTGATTACCTCTTAATACTTCTCATTTCATTGATAATCAAAGATTGAGTACTTTTTGACGCCATTGTTTGGGCGTCGAAACAGTTATATAACTCACAAACACTTATATTACGAAATAATATGTATAGAGCTATGAATGTCACTCAGCTTTGCCTATAAGTGCCGACACATACACTTCATAACACACTCTTCATAACTTAACCACCATTTATGTCAACCCTTAAACTCATTCCAAAGCAAATAGAGTCAAACACTATTTTAAGGGGCATTTTACAAATGTCAGTTCAAAAGAAGTTAGTTTTTGTTAAATTTTTCACTTGTTCTCTCTCTCTCTCTCTCTCTCTCTCTCTCTCTCTCTCTCTCTCTCTCTCTCTCTCTCTCTCCCACTCCCTCTCTCTCGATGACATCAAATCTATGAGAATTAATCACAAAATTCAATTTTTCTTTTTTATATCATTGAAAAAGCAATGAATTTTAGGTTAGACTTAGATTTGTATGAATTGAAACTTTGTTGGAAAAACACTTTTACAGAACGAATGATCAAATGGTGTTGTATTTCAACATTTGTATCCCTTATGTATTGAAAACAGTCCTTTGAAACGGATTTCTTTCAGTCCCTTCTTTTCAATGATGTTTTGAAGCACAAAATGCTCGTCACGTGTCTGTCCATCTCATCATCTTCTGGCGCTTCTGTTCGAGAATTGTCTCTCTTTTATCTATTCTTTTCCACAGGGAATAAACGTTTCACTTCTTCAAGGAGTTATTGAAACTTCATTTCGAGAATTGTTTTCTCGAATAAATGTTTAATAATTTTATATAAAAATAATTTTAAAAATTAACACAAATTTTGATATAATTGAAAAATGATTTATAATTGAAAAAAGTTAACAATGATGTGAAATAATGTTGTTTTTGATGCAAACAATTAAGTGATAATTGATTGGTATAATAAACAACACAAACACACAGTGTTAGACACGAAGGGAAAGGTTGAGATACTATTGAATACCTGATAACTATTGGCTTCATTATCAGAGGAACGCCTAATTCAGATCATTATCTTAACATAAAAGGCCATCTCTAACAAAATCTAACACACAATCCAATTAAAATATCCGGTGCTCGTGAACCTCACCATTGATTTGTTTACAATACAATTGTTTTTTACTTCTCAGAAATCTCTTCGGTTTTAGACTTGGATTTAAGTCTTTTATTCGATTTTTTTTAAACTGAATGCAAGAAAAAAAAGAGTAAAACATTGATCGAAAAGAATCTAAAGTTAAGACTTAAATGTTTAAGACTGAGGACAGACTGTATTTGAAGCTATCGTTTGAGTAGATCTTTGAAAATCGTTTTGTAATTCAATAGAAATAGACATTAAGTCTATGGTTGTAAATGCTTTAGAGTTGAGGCCAGTGTTATATCTGATTTAAACAACAAAATCTCTCAACATTTGCCACAATCTTGTTATAGACAGTATGTTTAGAGTTAAAGTTGGCGTTCAATATAACCTCAATTGAGGCCAACCGATGCAATACTCCTGTGAATAGAGTGAAACTAAGTGTAAAAACTTTAAAGTATACAACACTCACAACACTGACAACAATTGCGATTCGAGACCATTTCAAAGACACTTTTCAACACATTCTCTTCACATAACTATTATTGGCAAACATTTTGCTTCAATGAATCGCTTATTTCTTTATCAAAATCATTGCTTTTTTTCATCAATAATTGAAAGCGATTTTAAAATACTCCAAAAATCCGAATTTTCATCATATACTTAAGGATTGGATTTTGAATTCTTATAAAATATTTCATAAATTCATTTCATATCTTAATATGAAATCTCTATTCCTTTTAATATTTCCAAAATCAGATGATTTTTAATAAATATTAACAAATTGTTTATTATTTATTTCAATATCTATTGTCAGAATTGATTAATAAATCAATAATTTTTAAAATCATTTGAAAAATATGTGATTTTGTAATAAAAAAACTCAATGTAATATTCATTGCAATCATTGACTGTATTTCAATTCTCGTTAATTCTGTTGTAATTGTTATGAACTTTAATCCGCTATTCATTTCCTTTGCATTCAATTGATTGAATAGATATCAGGGAATGTCTGGCCTCGTATTGAATGCCTACTCCAACAAAAACTCTCTTCCCATCAATAGATCGATAACAATGTGTTCATTTTGTGTCTCTATTTTTACATTTAAATCAATTCATTATTCAATAAATTCTTTGTAAATTTGATTCGTTTTTTGTGAATTAAGGGGCAAATCGTGTGTTTTTTGAGTGTTGGCGCCAATGATATTATTATTTTTCAATAGAATTGAGAAAACAGTTGAATATTATAGCAAATGAACGACAGATAAAGTTAATGGTTATAAACAGATGAGAACCGGGAATAGGACTGAGAGCCCGTATAACAACTGAATGGATATTATTATAGTGTATATATTGTCTGATATATGGCTTTGAGAACAAACGCATATTTAGTAAAACAAGTGAATTGGGGTCAAAAAGGACGAAGTGATATATGATGTGTGAGTGGCAACTGTGCCCGAACTGACCATAACTGACCAATAGTGCTCATAGTTGGGAGGGGTCTGTGCGCACATCAAAATAGGAAGACATAAAAAGTGCAAAATTAATAGAAAGTGTTCGTCATTTTCGGCCTTTTTTTGCTTTCATTTCTTTTAATTTTTCTCTCAAGAAATCAATAGATTCTGAAGAATAAGTTGAATCACATCTTTGAGTGCATTTCGCACTTTCACACTTACATTGAGATTACTTTTGGTGAAGCACTGTATGTAAGCACAGTTATAGTGCCTGATATAACGTTATCAACATATTTACCCTGCTCAGTTGAGCGTTAATCCTTTTGCGATACAATATTGCCATAGCGTTGAAAACATAGCGAAACAAAAATAGTTGAAATTGAATAACCTCTGCCTTCTCTGCCTTCCCTTTCCTGGACTTAATTTGATGCCTAACTTTCTCCGCGGATCCAAAAGCGTGTCTCCCATTCCTCCCGAACCTTCTCTTTTCACACACACATACATATAAATGTTGGAATAGATATAAGCATTTGATTGTTCGTGAGTTTGAAAACAGCGTTTTGCAAAGTATTTGCCCCTTTCGGTGAATTACATGTGAGTGTGTATAGCACTGGTAGTGAGACTGGTAGTGGGTATTATATGCCTGGTATTTGAGCGACGGATAGATTACAACTTTTGGTATCTCTCACTAAATTTCACGAATGACTGCTTCGGACAAATTGAAGTTTTGTGGACTCGTATTGCAATCAATTGCACAACGAATCAATAGTTTGTCTAACTTTTAAAGGCATCAAATCATTCGTTGCCTTCGCCTCCAAACACACATACTTTCCACAGTCTTTCCACTCTTCACAACACACTTTCAATTTACAGGTGCATTCGCGTTCACCCCTTTAGATAACAAATGAAAGTTAATGCCATTATTTAGACTCAATTATTTGATAAATATGTTAATTGAAAAAATGCAAATTTTCATACATTTTATGCTTTTGTTTCGCGAATAATTGAGACAATAGTTATGCACTAATATGTAAAATATGTTCAGATAAGAGAAAAGCTTTTTATAATAAAGTCATTAATTCTATTCACAATTGACTTAAGACATAAAATTTGCATAACATTAACAAAACTTAATAGAATTCTCTATAAATTAAACTTTTATGACAAACGACGACAACTTATATCAACTCATTTGAAATTAATATTTAAATTACAGAAACTCTTTTGCAATAAGACTTAAGGATAAAAGTTTTAATTATATTAAGTCTATTACCCAATGAATAGACAATACGGTAAACAAGAATATGAATAGAAGTTGTGTCCAAAAATAGAGATGCAATGAGAAAAATGTGAGGGAATGGCAGAAAAGTGTGTTTTTGTTTAAGTATAGCAAAAAGTTCATTATAGCTCTTATTTATATGGTTTGCGATCGAAAGAAAGTGATCAGAGTTTCAGATGTGGAATGAATTATTTAGTTGATAGCAATGACAATATAGATGTAATAGACGACTCAATCAGCCCTTCCTACCATTGCCAGCTCACTCTCCCTCACATTGTCTTTCAGGTTCAGTCCTTTCCTTTTCAATAATTTACAAAAAGATAATTTGAAGACCAAAAGGAATAGTCGTATAATATGTTTGCAAAAGTGAAATAAACGTTAATAACGTTGAGCTTAATATCAAATACATTTCAAATAAAAACCGATAGCCTTTTGTACAGACAATACCTGTGCTTATGGTCTCAGTTCATAATGATTACGGACTCATATTTTATTTATGCGCTCAACAAATGATGCCTTTTTTCATCCG
Source organism: Quadroppia sp. Gr-Ori-00064 (assembly GCA_034700825.1). Classification (NCBI taxonomy): domain Eukaryota; kingdom Metazoa; phylum Arthropoda; class Arachnida; order Sarcoptiformes; family Quadroppiidae; genus Quadroppia; species Quadroppia sp. Gr-Ori-00064. The sequence goes on along the minus strand of JAQIXR010000467.1, from coordinate 5,242 downwards.
ACGTAAAACTCAAACAAATTATTGCAAACATATTATTGCCATATAATATGTGATCAGCTTTTCGTTGAGAGAGAAATAAATCTCAAATAATATTAGTTTCCATTTGTTTTTGAAACTTTCAAAGCTTTGTAAATAATTAATACATTTTCAGACAAAACTTTTCGCAATTCTCTATGAAATGTCATTTTCACATATATTTATAAAACCGTATTTTATTTGAACGAAGAATTCATTTATTCATAAAATTTGTTATTTTCACAAAAGTTTGATTAAATGGTATTTTTGTTGAACAATAAATAAGACTTAAAACATGTTTTTGCATTAATGGCATTATTGATGAGAATCTTATAATAACAATACCATTGAAATCGATACAACGATTCGGATGTCTGTGGTATTGAGTGAGAGATATATTGGCTCAAAACTAAAGGTTCATTCGAGTGAATATCATAGAAAAGTTTCCACATGTTAGCCCTGTTAGCTCTGGCCGTATTGTCTATATGAGCCCAACTTTCTAACTGATAATTGTGTTGATGGCTAGCACTGTACGAATCGTCGTGTGCCTCAAATGCTCACAACTTGTCAATAGAGTCTATAGTTATGTCAATACGAGATAATAGTCTCAAATGTAATGCATTTTCTTTTACGATAACTGATATAAAACTCGTATAAATTTGATGCACAAATATATTGCAATCCATAGCACGGGTAACACAATGAGTAGGGGCTCGAAATGACAGCACTGAATAGTGGGCATCATTGGTGATATTGGAAGCCATGTGTCTGCCATTATATCAGTAAATTGTGTTCATTCTAACTGTGTTTAACCAGAGCTCTTACAGTGCTCTTGTGTTGGCTATAATTGCATATACAGTGCAAGTATTGACTGCTTTGAGTTCGACATAAAACTGGAATTCAGTTCAATTGAATTGAAATCAATTTCTGAACAACTCTTTCGTCCTCAGCAGTGGTGTTGGGCACTGGTGTTCAGCACTGATGGATGATTATGGGATCTGTTGCTAAGGACGCGAATGGAGGTCCAGTTAATGAGGCGGTCAGGGCTTTAATTACGATTATAAATAATGCGTTAGTACTGACCAACACAGATGCGCTCATAGGCCTGGCTGTATCTGACTGTGCCCTTAAACTGGTTGTGTATTAAAAGAAATAGATTTAGAGAAATACAACACAATTATGTCTATGTATTGCATATACTGTTTTGATAAGGCTATGTTTGCCAGAAGAAGGGGTAGTTATGTTAGTTAATTAGTGGACAGTCTATTAAAAGTTTGCCGGAGCCAAAAGAGAGCCAAGAGAGACACATCTCAGCCAATAGTCATAATTAATGCTATAGAGCTATAGAGAGACTGATCACAAACGTAGCAAATATTGCAAAAACACTGCATTCAAACCAATTTCGGCTCACAATATAATATTAAGTTTAATTCTCTCTTTTGTTTAGTTTGCTTACCAGTGCCTACCAGTGCCTGCCAGTGCCTAATCAATAACTACAATGAGAATGAATGTTGTATTTCACAACCCGTTTGATTACTCCGACACTTTTGCTGGCCTTTCATTTTATAGCGCCGACACTAACTCCTAACTCACTTACTTGTTTGAGAAACGCAAAAATGGACACAAATGTGTTAGTTTTGTGAGTTTACTTCTGATGAGGTCTGTCCACTTGGGACAATTAGCCAACTCGGCACAGACCTAACATCGCTGTGCAACTCATCCACAAACACAAAGCCTCTATTTCTCAAATAAATGACTATTATATCAATAATAGTAATAACTTAACCATAGTTTATGTCATTCAATACTTCAATCATTTCATCCCAAAAGTAATCCCTTTTATTATTAGCAAAATTTTTATCAAATATTAATAAAAATTTTATAAAATCATAAATTATTTAATTTTTGTTTGAATTTTTCATATTTTATATTATTCAATGAATTATTAAGAAATCTTATAAAATGGTTGTGGTATTGATATACAGGTTTATCGATACTATTCTTAGTTATAAAATAATATATTTATCCAATAATGAGATATTTTTTGAAATTTAAATAAATTTTTGATTAATAAAATAAAATTGAAATGAATTCAACATTTGATCAAAACTTGCAAAATGTGAGTCATATTAAACTAATCTCCAAATCAATTGATCTCTTCTCTATATGTCACTTTCAAGACTAAATTATGTAATATATCATGCAAAATGGGTCATCCAATATGACCTTGGTCAATGAGTGATTTAAAAGAAATTTTAAAATTTCAATCAATAAAAAAATATTTTAAAATTGAAATCATTTTAAATATAAAACAACTCTTCGTTTCAATGCATTCCGAAAGTAATTGATTAGGGATTGAATACATGCGCTAAAAGTCAATGTAAAACACAGTATATTGACTGCGAGTTATGGAAAGTGCGTTATGACCGGTGCCAAACCAATGGGGATATACGACATGATTCTCATATTAATAACAAACATAACGTTGTTTTGTAGCCGCAGCCCAAGAAGTCGGGGCTTCATATCGGGCAGCCATAAGCCAATAAGAGTTGGGTTATAAACGCAATGCAGTTCTATATGCCTGTGCTCCACCTCCCGGTTATATGCATTTGGAAGGTATGGCACTGTATGGCATGGCTCAGATATGAGATGGGATGAGATGACTACAAGGATGTAGCACTTGCTCAGACACACAGCGATATTGTTTGGCTTTCACTTACTTTTTGAACATGAGATATGTCTGCGGCCGTCACCTCACAAATGGCACATCCCTTCCAACGACAATCCATCGGAGAAAATGGTTTTGAAAAATCCGTTCACAAACCGATGCGAAGACTAATCGTTTGACTGATCTCTTCGACTGAAAGCACTTTCTATTCTAAGTTGGATTGAAATTTTGGAGACAAGAAAACGAGCGGAAAGAGAGAGTACGGGAGAGAGAGAGGCAGACAATTTTAAACTGACCAATGAGAAAGTGAACGTTTGAATACACATAAAGTAGTTGTGCTAAATGTTGTATATGTAGTGAAAGGGCACAGGGATGCTGGGCGAGAGAGAGAGAGAGAGAGAGAGAGAGAGAGAGAGAGAGAGAGAGAGAGCTGTTAGAGTGAATAGAAGTGAAAAGAGAGTGAATAAAAATAAAGCACAAACTCAGACAATGAGCGTCTGTGGGCAGACCCAGGCATTAGGCATTCATTGTAACAAAACTCGTTGAAAGACTACATCGAAAGCCCTAAACCCAAACGTCGACCAATTCTTCTGCAAACATACGAAACAACTGAACGCAAATTAACACAAAATAAAACATTTGCCAAAAAGTCTCAAATTGAAGGCAAGGCTAGAGTAAGCGTAAGCATCGGTAGACAAATAGACCAAACTTTATGTTCATAAACATCGAGTTAAAGGGTTTTGAATGAGTCAGTGGTGGGTAAAGAATGACTGAGCGATGGGAATGGAGATAAAAAAAAGTTCAAAAGTATTTTATTAGGCATTGAATTGATTTAAGAAAATTTTTGATGATTTAAAGGAAACCAATGGTTTGAACATAAAAAACACATTCTTTGATAGCAATAAATGTTTCAATTCTTGCAATAGATTTAAAGTTTAAGCTATTGTGTGAGAAGTGGTATTCCTGTGCTGTTGGCAATTGAGCACAAATAGTGTTATTCCCAATACTATTGTACATCCATTAGATCTCGAGAGCATTTCTGTGTTCAAACAATCCAAAAGCACAGTTAGCACAAAAGGACTGGTAGTTAGACTTTAAGGTGAATTTTGTGAACCGACTTTAAAATGTGTTGTTATTGCCTAAATCTACAAGTGTTGAGCACTGGTAGCATTTTTATGTGTTCAATGTGTTGGCTCTTTCACCACAAGTAGCACAAGAACCACACTTTGTGTCGCTGTCGATGAATAGAGCAAAACATGTGTCACAAACGAGAACAGATTGATTGCATTCACACTCAATGGCATTGCTTTCAGGTCTTGAACCAAACATCGCTTTCAGGCGTTATATCTTTTAACAATACATAGAGAAAACTATTAATGATTTTCATATGTATTGCAATTATAATAAATTTTAATAATAATTAATTTCTAATAAAAAAATTATTTCTATTCTTATATTTTTCTCTTAACTGCCTTTAATTGCATTTTATTTGTTTTCTAATAAAAAATTCCGGAAATGAAAAAACGTATTACAGAAGACAATGACAGGTCTAATGTCGACAATATTGTCTTTGAAAATGAAAATCTCAACTTATTTCAGATCTGTTCACAAACTGATCCTCTATTGACTTCATCGCAGTTTTCTATCATTCACTCAAACACTGAAAGAGAGATAAAAAGATGAAAATCAATAAGTTTTTCGTTGAACTTATGTCTGTTTATTCTTCCGGTGATTTGAACCCAACTGTTAGAGCCATTGATGGCCAGTAGTGTTGGGGTGGCGTAATGTGCACTCCTTTCTCTCATATGTTGATATTTTTGATGGTCTCACGTGTATTGAAAAGCATAGACTGTTTGACAATAACTCAAAAGTAATAGTAATAGTAATCAGATATTAAGCGATAGAATAGCGAAGGCTCACAAAAATGAATTTATGTGCTCTGAGTCCCGGGTGTATAGCACTGGGGGTTAACAAAGGCCAATACAATAACCGGCCTAATATGACATGAGGTTCATATGCATGACCCCCTGCCATCCCTCAGCTACGGTTCACTTAATAACTTATTGTATAAACTTATTTGACTATTGCATAGCACAGGCATCGCATCCCCCTGTGAATCGTCGTTCGCTGTCGTCTCCAATGCTATTACAAGTGTAACGCCGGTCACAATTGAAGTCAAAAAATTTATTACTCATAGCTTTCGACTGATTTATTTGGACTAATATTTGATTCATTGATTCATTTGAATCATTCGATGCAAAGAAATATTAACTCAAATTGATATCTATTGCAATGAAAGCGGAAATGAAAGACTATTTCATCTAAAACTATAATCTTTTTTGAATTAATGTATTTTTTGTTAGTTTTGTATTTAAATGATTTTATATATATTTGTCTCAATTGAAACAATTCTTAAATGTTTAATGATTTTATGGAAAGAATATAATTTGAAAAACAGTTGAATTTATTTAAAAAACAAGTTTACATTAAAATAACATAAGCTCTCTCTCTCTCTCTCTCTCTCTCTCTCTCTCTCTCTCTCTCTCTCTCTCTCTCTCT
>JAQIXR010000466.1:0-27065 GCA_034700825.1 Quadroppia sp. Gr-Ori-00064 | reverse complement strand
TCTCTCTCTCTCTCTCTCTCTCTCTCTCTCTCTCTCTCTCTCTTCTTTTTTAGAGCCAAAAAGAGCTCTTCATTTGCAGTGAAATACAGTCTAATAATAAGAGTCGATCATTTGTGATGACCACATGGGAACGGGCGAAAATCGTGAGCCGTAACCGTTTCTCAATTTCCTACATTCGGACTCATTTCAATTTGTGGCCATTCCTACCATTCCTTAGCACTCAATATAAGAGATCAGCGAATCTTATGTCGAAACGAGTGCTGAAACGACTTCTGGGAGTATTTTTCATCGCTTTTAAGCACTTTTACTAAACTTTTTTGTTATATGTTTGTCACACATATAGTGTCGAGCGCTAGGACTATAGCACGAGTAGATCAACACAAGTGAATGAATAGAAAGCACTTTTCTCTTGTGCTTTGGATCACACTTTGGACTATTTTTCTTATATTTTTGCTTTAATATAACCATTGGTTCGTATGTATTGTCGAAGAGCTGAGAGATGTCCTGACAGTTGTTTGAGTCAATGGTGTGTAACAAATGATTGACATTCAGTTGGTTTGGTCTCAAGTCTGAACCACTTATTATAAAATATAATATAAGTCACAAAAACTTTTCACTTATAAATTGAATGCATTTTTTGTTAGACTTTCTCTACAATGAAAGTACTTTCAGTAAAAGCCAAAGATTTTTCATATGAATTACTATTCAATATAAGGAATGAATGATTGCTTACTTCACTGTCAGAGTGTGTCTCCACATCCCATCTCATCCCAAGTGTCATCACATGCACTGGTCTTATGGACCATTCGGTGCCTTCGTTTGCATTCATATTTATATGCAATCAATCTTTCGTTGAAAGCATTCAATCAAATATCGCATAAAACAAGTATTTTATTGAAAATTAAACACAAAAACCATTCAAAGATATATTCATTGAATGAAAATCATATCAAAATTGTGATAATATTTGATAATTTCTATGAAATGTCATTTTATTTTAAATGTCTAAAAATGAAACTTTTTTATATATAACTTATTTATAGAATAAAATCATTTTAAAACACATTATTTGGTTTCAAATAGCAATAGAGAATCGCTTATCAAATGAGATCTCTTTTATTATATGTGAAATAAATGAATATTTATTGTTATAATACGAAAATATAAATAGATTTTCTTCAAAACAATAAAACATTATTCAAAAATAAATTATATTTAAGACCTTTATTTGAATTATAAATTCATTTGTTTTGTTATTACAAAATAACTAACAATTAATCAATAATTTCATTCATATGAATGACTTTTCACAAAAAGATTTCATTTTTATCAAATATAGACCAAAATTTTTATCTTTTGTTAACATTTTATTACAATATTTTAATTGTAAAGATTTATAGCAATGATTAAAATGAAAATTTCTGACATTTTTAGTTAAAACTCAAATGAATTTTCGCTTCAAATACCTTAAGCGTATATATCGTAGGCGTTGTGTCTTAACGTAAAGTCTTATAAATTTAATGTTAATTTTAATTAAAGATTTGATTTATTATTGAATACAACCCCAAAAAAGTCTATTCAGTGAATACTTACTTAAAATAAATGAAAACTTGTATTGAATTTAGTGTTAATATAAGTGTTATTTTTGCAGACATAAGAAGAATAACAAATAAAACATATATTAATCAGAATTAAAAGCGATTAATATTTTTAAAGTTTGTTATTCTCTATGTTTTTCTCAAAGCACTTGATATGAATTTCTCAAAAATTGAATATTATATTCAACATTATATTCCGGCACATATTTTGTGTCTCAACGGGAGATGACTTGAAATTATCAATAATAGAGTGCATTAAATAACAGTTAGTTTTAAATATAATGACTTTTGGACTTAAAACACAGAAATGAATGAATTTCTTGTATTTTGAGCTAAAGTAAGATATATTGTCTTTGAATGTTTTACTGCTTTTTAGGATATAAAATAAAATCCAATTATTTATATCACGAAAAAATTATATATTTTTGACATTAATTTATTTCTAAATTTATTTTTAAGCCGTTTTTTGTGCTAAAAATTATATTTTAATTCATATTTTCTGCACAATATTTTTTAAGTTAAGTTTTATGATATTTAGTGTTATCTTCAAAATGAAAGATAAAACTCGAGTCATATTATTATATAAAAAGTAATTCAAACTTAAATTATAATACATTTTAAGTCCAAACAGCTTTGAAAGCATAATATTTTCTGTCTTATGTTCTGAACAAACATTTGTATGGATTTTATCAAAAATTAAAATTTTTTTACATAAAACATAATCAAAATATTGTATGTTTTGACAAATCTTTTTTGAACATAAATTCATTTAATATCAAAATATTTGTTATAAATAATTATTTAACTATATTTAAAACGAAGTATAAAAACTGTAAATAATCAAAACGATGGAATTGTGAGACATTTTCGTGAATTGATTTCAATTCAAATTTATAACTTTTTTTCATTATTTTCTATCTTTCTATTGAACTGAAGTTCTATGAAATATTCAATACTTAAGTACAAAAACATTTTTGCAAAACACTCAACAAATAAATTGATTTTTTCAATAAAAACTTCAATGCTTTGAATAAAAGTGTTTTAAAAATATATTTAAATGTTTTGAATTTTATTTATAAATAATATTAAACTTCAAAAGTATTTCAAAGTTTTATTTTATTAATAAAAATAATAGTTTTATTTGTAAATAATTTAAAAAGTTTTTCTTTAATTAATTGAATTCTAAAAATATATAAAAGCGTGAAATATATGATAAAAAATGATTTATAAATTAGTTATTTATTTGAGAAATTCATTCAATAGTGAATACGAGCCGTGAATTCAATTCAATTCAATTCAATTCAAATGACAATTTTCTCTCTTTTCTTATCTCTTTAATACACATCTGTATTGAAATACTGTTAACATATCACAAGTACTGCCAAAGAGTTTCACATTTCCTGCAAAATAAGACTGAATTGAATTGAATAGATTTGAGAAAATATTTTAGAAATTACAGTATATTTAAAAGGTATGAAAGAATGAATGAATGGATTTCATGTCAAATACCTTTCGTTAAATCGAGTAAACGAATGAATAGTTAAATGAAAAGAGAAATTCCTATCAATTAATTCAAAAAACTTTTTTCATTTAAAAATTTATTACATTTTTGTGAAACATTTGGAGAAAAATCTTTTTTTCTTTTATTTGCTTTAAAAACATTAAATATTTCTTAAAATTTGATTTCATTGCAATAAATGTTTGGTTTTGTTTTGATTGCAATAACATTAAAAGGAAATTATTTGTTAGACATAAAGGAAATGATATTCAATAATGTCTTCAAAATGTAATTTTTAGATCATTTGAAGAAAATATTTAAAAACCATTTATATTAATGTCTGTCTCTATAGAAGTAATGTATTTCTCATAGATTATTAAACTCTAATAAAATAGTGAATTAATAAAACATTTGTCCATCGATTGTCTCTTTATTTCATTTTTATTAATAAAATTATTGACAAAATTGAATGTTTGGCACATTTTTCGATAATTTAATCAAAACATTCAATAATTTCGTTCATTATCACAGAATTTATTTAAACATAAATTTTTATACTTAAAGTAAAACCAATTTTAAGTGTATTTACAATTGAATGAATGATATGTGAATTGAATGACAAAAATCAGTTAACAATGATTTCAACAATTTTAATATTTATTAAAAACCAAATCAAATGAAAATATTATTCAATTTTGGAGTTTATTATAAATGTCATTAAAAAGTAATTTTTCATTGAATTAATAGAAATTTGTTATCATTTATACAAATGTAAATCAAGTTTTAGAGAGATTTCTGTATATAATCCATAGACTTGTGTTTCAATGCAATACAAAATGATTTCAAAATTTTTTACAAAAACAAAGAATTATTTTTACATTAATTACAAAAGCAATGAAATAATCAAACTTCTGCCCCTGGTTTCTGATAGCCCAGGTTTTTTCGTTGCAAAAATAATCCAATTTCATGAAAGGGTGGCCTTTGGTCTTCATTGGTTTGCCAACACTCGACCATCAGATCATAGATCTCTTTTGGACAGTGATGTGGACGCGAAAGAAGTAGAGAATCGTTGGTATTATTGATGATAATCGTTAGTAATGTGTCGTCCGATAGGTCTGAATGTGGCCTCGATTTACAATATGTAAGGATTTCCCAAAAGGTTGTACTAAAGCCGAAGACATCTGATTTGGTGCTGAATCGACCGTCAATTATGGACTCCGGACTCATCCACCGAATAGGCATTCCGTTGAAATAGTCCGACCGATATTTGTCTCTATAGGAGCCATAATCACTGATCTTAACCGTTAGGTTCTTAGCGAAGAACAGTATATTTCTCGCCGACAGGTCTCCATGTGTTCGTCCGATCGACTCGAGATATATACAGCCCCGGGCTATCTCACTGGCCATATAAACTAACGTTCCATAACTAATAAAATGAAATTTATTAAAAAATAAATTATTTTGTGATAAGATTTTTATAATTAATAATAAATTAATTTAAAGAACAAATTCTTAATAATTTCAGTCATTTTTATCGATTAATAAAATCTCTTGAATTTCAAAGTGTTTTAAAGACTTCAAAATCCATAACTTAATTGAAAATATTTTTTTTCATTTTTAATAATAATATGAAAACCTGTTCTCATCCTTATATGTCATGTCATCTCATTTGTAATTTTGACCAAAAGTCTTATGAAAATTACACAAAAATGTAATTATTATTAAAAAAAGTCTTATTATAAAGAAAGTCAAGACTTTTGAAAATGCATTTCAATGTTGTTATGAATATATTATATGTTTGATTAAAAACTTCTAATATTTCAAAAGTTATAATAAGTTTTTTTGCTCTCTCTTGAGGTCTAACACAAGTATTTAAATGAAAAATATTTTATATAAAATTAGTATTTATTTTCTCAACAATTTTGATGAAATATAACCAACGATTCAGACCCTTAAACAGGTTTACATCTTTTGACTTATTTAATTGAAATATACTTTTTGTGTTTAATATTAAAGTTGTTTAAAATTCAAAACTATTTCTATTCTCTAAACTAAATAGGAATCGGATATTAAATCACTGTTAAGTCTGAGGCACTGAAAAAATAACTTGTCTTTCAAACCATTAATTTTTGGATCAAAAATTAATGCTTAGATTTCGCCTCAAATATAAAACATTTCATATATTTTGATTGTTTGGCCGTTCGTACAATCAGTTCATTTCATGCAAACACACTCTTTTGAAGCTATAATTTGTTTGATTCAAACTTAGATTCTTTTGAAATATTTATATTTTATTTGCAATGAATTATTTTTGTTTAGCAATACTTTTGACATTTTCTTCGAGTTTTCTTTAATAATAATAATAATATTTTCTCTAAAAAATTCAAACATAAAATAAATACATTTTAAAGAGTTTTGTTATAAAAGGCAGAGATTATTATATTAAACAAATTTTTCATAAAAATAGATCTTTTTGAAGACTTTTAAAAAGTAGAATAAATCACATCTCGAGAGAGAGAGAGAGAGAGAGAGAGAGAGAGAGAGAGAGAGAGAGAGAGAGAGACTTTAATTGAAACTGAAGGCAATTTTGATGAATAAAAAAATCTTATAAAAATCTTATCATCTCTTTTCAAGAGTAACTTATTTTGATTTTTATGAAAACTCACAAAACATTCAATAGTTTGTGATTTAATATTTTTGATATAAGTTTTGTCAGCCTTTTTAATATAAAATACGGTGTAATCGACCGCTATATTAGACATAAAACATTGAGAGAGAAAAAAAAAGATATAATTTTCATCAAAGTTTTGAAATTACTTTTGAGCTAAAACTTGATATTCGCGTGATTTATATCATTAACACTTGACTAATATATCTTAATATATTATACAACTCTGTATAGTATTAATAGAGTTATTGCCAAAAATCTCAAACATTTTCTAATGAGATATTCAATGAATTTTCATATAAATAATTAGCAGAAAAACATTAATTCATTTAAATATTGTTTTGTTTATTCAAATCTGATTTTCAAATGTATTTATGCTATAAATGAAATTCAATTATCAAATACAGACTTAAATATGAGTTCAAAAGAAATGATAAAAAATTATATTTGAAAAAATTAATCGCTTTATATTAGGAGAAAAACATTTTTTTTTGAATCACGCGATGCATTTGAAGGGAAATTATTTACAATTTGTCTCAAATACATTCAAGTCTTAGAAATGAGTATTTTTTCTAAAGATAACATATCTGTGAAAAAAATTCATTTCTTTTCCTAAATTTCGGTCAAAAATTTCTTTTAAAATTGCGTGAAATTCGTTATCTTTTCAATAAATGTATCGATTTTGAAAACTCTATTAAAGTAGAAAAATATCTTTTTTGTTAATCGTTTGAATTTTGGATAAAATATATTATAGTTTATCTCAAAAACATTCAATACTTTTTCATTCAGTCTTAATGTTGAATAACTGAAGAAAAGCCCTCTTTTTATTCATTTGAAATTTAAAACTAAAGCTTAATCTGAGCTCAAAATCGTATTATAAGAAAATATCACACATTTTCTCGCATTAATCACTGCCAAAGAGCTCTGTATTTGTCGATCACAAGAAAATCATTACATCTTAGACTATAGTCTATACTATAGACTCTATAGACAGCCATAATGTGAACGAAAACTTATTCATAATTTAATGAATCAATAAAACAAACGATTGTTGACTGAGTTTATCATTGAATAATAAAATTATATTTGTTTTGCTTTTATGTAATTTTCAATGAATTTCTTATTATTTTCGATATGAAAAATATATATAATTTTAGTCAATAGAAAGACATGTAATGAGAAAAATATGGAATAAAATAAATAACTTTTCTTTAGATATACTTTGTTTGACAAAAAGATATTTATATTAAAAATATAAGCATTTGTTATATAACATAAATATTAATAAATTCTCAGATTTTTAATTCCCTTTAAAAATAAATGTATTTTTGCGAACAAAACATATATTTTCATATTATTTGCCATAAGAGGACAGACATACAGTTTGTTAGGGAATGTGTGAAATCTCATAAACAGATTTATTAGCAATAAATTTGGCGATGAATTACAACATACACTTGTATTCGCTCTAAGATTATTGTAATCACAACTAATCTAAGCCTAAAGTGAAGACTATATTATTCTTATTATTTACTGCTTTTATAACCATAGCATTGAATGGAAAAACATTTCCCTTTTGACTGATTTGCTATCAATTTATTGTTGTCTTTATTATTAGCACTCAATTTATAATCTCTTTTCTCTCACTCTCTCTGCTGTTTAGGTCTCCAAACAACAGAAACACTTTGAAAGTTGAATAAATCTTAACTCAAAAACATTTGGCAAACATTGTTAACTAAGCGAAAGGAAAGGGTCGAAAAGTGAGGCAATTATTCTCTTTAATGATAATGGATTTGACAGAAGAATATTATTCAAAATAACCTTTGAATTAAGTGTTCAAAGAGTGAAACGAAACGAAACTAAACTCATATATAATGCAATCAAATATTTTTTATTATAAAAAATCATTTTCTGTGTCCTCTGAAAACCTGAAGTGAAACGGGTTTTCCGGTCTTTTTTATGGTATTGTCTCTCAAGTCTTCACTTTAAAAATGATTTTAATTATATTTAATAATAGTGTTTATGTTTTATATAAATGCGTTAGAAATGAAATAAATATTTTTTCAAACATAGATTAAGTCTATTATTATTGCTTTAAAAAACGCAAACTTGAAGTCGAAAGCAATGTTGAGGTGAAAAACATGTCTTTTATAGATATGATATAAAGAGAGAAATTGTCTTATATTTAGAGATTCGTATAAATTAGAGGAAAGAAGACTTAATTAACATAATTGTGATTTCCGTTTGAGTTTTGGCACTGGTATGTAAGGGGAAAAAGTATAGGGTTATCATTCATGAGAAATTCATCTGTTATTCAATGAATAAAAGTTTTCTTTAACTAAACGTCAAATTAATTATGATTTAGAGATAAATGAATTAAATTGCTATCAATTATTTGGATGAACGGGAAATTAAGGGGTATTTTGTGATTTTGAAATATATCGACGACTCACGTGATCACTTTGGGGTCGCATTCCCTTAAGAACTGATTGAGATCACAGTCACCGAACTCTAAGACGAGTCCAAAGTAGTCACTGGTGTCCAAAACGCCAAACATTTTTGCAAATTTATCACAACTTTTGTTCAATTGACACAAATATTTCATTTCGTCGAAAAGTTCTTGTTTTAGTTGGATCTGATTCAACGACTTCACGATAACTGTCTCTCTGTTCGGATGCTGTGGTTTTGCACTGATCTTCGCGAACCAGACGTCCCCGAACTTAGAGTTGCCTATCTTATCAAATATGAAGACATCGTTTTCATTGAATCGTTTGATTTGTTGATATTCTGTCGAACCGTTCCTTCGCTCACTTTGATTAGGCATATGATTGTTGGCCATAAAAGTGGTCAGAAGTGGTGTCTGTTGAGAATAATTGGCGGATTCGTAATGATTTAGGACTTGTTTCTGGTATTTGTTGTCAATTGAATTGTGATTTGATTTTATGATTTCAGACGAAGCGTAATATCGAGGGTTAGTTTTGATGGTCTTCGAAGACGGCATTTGCAGTGACTTCACTTTGCCATTAGCACAGATCACGTCCGGCACCGCATACTCGGCCTCGTCTTCATTGGCAGACAGATCTTTGGGCTGACAGTAGAGTAGAGTTTGCGGTGAAGTTATTTTTGGGATGTCTTTCATATTCACTGTCATGTTATCCGACTCTAAGTCTGTGTCGGATATCTCGCGAAAGACACCGCCCTTCCTATTCTGGTAGGCCTTCATCATAAACGATGAGATGACCATTAATATGACGAACCCTAACGTCACTAAAGTTATTATAAGTAATGAGTACTTCATTGCCATTTGGTCCAAGTCTTGGGTCGGCATTGGAGACAAGGGTTTGGTATTAAGACTTAAACTACTGTTAAATCCGAAGATGTCGTCGGAGTCAAACAAATGGCTAATGTTTGCACTGGTATTCACTAACGACTGCGAGTCAAATGAGATCTCACTTATATGAAGCCATTGAGCACCCAATCTGAACATCATTTTGACGAAACGTCCGATTCTGTATTGCATGTGAATTATCACATCTGTAATAAAGGGGCGAAAATTAAATGCAATCAAAATATACAATCAATAAAATAGTAATCATTTGAAGACTTGATTAATGTTTTCATTTATACATAACAGACCTCTGGGTCTCTCCAGTGTGTTGTCCGACTGGTAGGTGTATTTGATGGGAACGTTAGACCATTTGATGCCATCAATGCTGAACCAGATAAGTGCCGATGAGAAGACCCGGACGTTTTTAGTGAAACTGTTCTGACAGTAAATACTCGCTGTCGTGAAGTTATGCACACTTTCGAAGTCAAAGACCATTTCAATGGTTTGGTTCGGGTTTTGCCAACCATTCCATTCAAACCCTCTATTGATTTTGTAATTGTCCAGTCCTTTGATGCCATCGACCAGTTGTCCCACACCTCCGGAAAGATAGCCGGAACTACTCATTACGCCGTCATATGTCTTGTCCATTAAATTTCCGAATCGACTGTCTTTGACACCATTTGGCATAGAGTACGACACCGGACCTATCGGTGCATCAAATTATAAGTAAATAATGTCTATCAATGAATGTCTTAACACTTATCACAAAACCATTGCTAAAGCCATATATCTATAGGACTGAAGATTTCACTCAAGTATTGTATAATTCAAAGTCTAATCAATCTTTTTATTTGAGCTTTTGTTTTATGCCTTTCCTGACGGTTCATGTCTTGAGACACAGATAATCACAAGAATCTCTCCTTTTATTCTTCATTGATTTTCCCCAAAAGTCTATCTTTTTTTTATTATAAAAAATGATAAAAATCTCAAAACATTTAATTGAATAATAATTTATTTGAGACTCGATTTGAAAAGAAATGTCTTTTAATTTTCGCAAAAATTTCTTTTGATAACAAAATAACAAAAAAGAAAATATTTTCTGGTTTTGACAGAAAAGATATTGAGTTTTGATTCTTTGAATTCATGTTTTTCAGTCGTTTTGCTTCACATTTGGATTCATTTTGACTTAAAATCACAAAAATTGTAAAAATTTGTTCAAAAATTCACATAAAAAGGATTTTAGAAAAATAAAAGTAAAATATATAACATTTGACTCAAGTCTCGAAAAAAGACTATTTATTTGAATATATTTTGTGTTTTATTCCATGTTTTTAGAAATAAAATGATTTTCAACAGAAGTATTGATTAAATAATTGATTGATTGAATGATAAAATAAATGGAAAAATAAATAAATAAATAAAATAATAAGAAAAAAGTTCTTTAAAGTAATATTAGTTTGATTTCAAAATTAATTATATTTATAAAAAATGAATTCAAAGCGAAAATAATTCTAAAAACAAACTCAAAATTAAATATCACTTCAAAAAGGAGATAATATATGAAAACATGTTTTCATTTTCCTTAAGATTTGTCTATATTTTAGTGTTTATTCAATAATAAACATTAGTTTTGAAAACTATTTGTAAATGTTTTGTAACCGTAACTAAATTTAATAGAAATGAAGTCTTTTTAAATGAAATATATTTTTTAAAATCTAATGAATTTGTTGTGTATTTCATGTCTAATGAATAGAGCCGTAAAACAAATTATGTGAAGCACTGGATATGCATATAATTGATTGAATAGATGTCTTCTCATATAATTGGGCCCAAAATTATTCCAAACCTCATCTCCTCTTTTAAAATAACCTTTTTTTCTATGCATATAATGTATTAATAGATGTTTTTGTGGGCAATAATTCTCTCTATATTTTACAGATTTATATAATTCGTGTTTTTCTGTCCAACTATTAATTGCATGCCATTAATAAACAGTGAGTTTTTTTGTGGCAAACATTTAATGAGATTTATTTAAATTAATTTAAATTAATCTTAATTTTAGAATAATTTCAGATTAAGACATAAACAGCGAATGGTTTATAAAAAGTAATCTATATTTAATTTGATCTCTCATTTGAAACAAACACTTTTGTTACATATATTTCAAATTGTTGTGACTTTTAATCAGAAATGAATAGGATTTTAAAGTCAATCACAAATTGAGTCTTGTTTTGAAAATCGGATTTTTGTGTCAAATGTTAAGACTTTTGCTTTCATATGAAATGACAGTATATTTAGATCTACTGTCGGTGTCGGCACTGATAGGCAATGATATTTATCATTGGTATTAAATTATTAAGGAAAGCATACCTTTATATAGACAGCCATATAATTCAAATCTGATGCAAACTGTCCTCAAGTGTTTGGAGTGTGGATAGAGTCGGATGCGATTCGCGCCCACAATCGGTACATCCAACTCGTGTTCGACCACTGAGTTTGTATCGACATTTCCTTCCAGTAACTAATGGCACACAAATATGATATAAGAAAATAAATATTACGCTATAATTATTATTAATGGCCACGGCGTTAATGCCTGTGCCATAACCATTGGTAATAAACAGGTATACAATGTGTTGTTGTGAACAAAAACAGATAATAATTCATAATATAATTCATAATAACTTTCTCTTTCCATAACTCTATTAGGAATTTATTTTGTGCAAACGGTGTTCCTGAGCGCAGGTATCCTCTAATCTATATTTATATCATTGAAACGAATTTCGGTTGAGTTTTGCAAATAAATGGAAACAATATTATAGCGAATGGACAGTCGGTTCACACAATATAACGATTCATACAATAGAGTGAAATAAAAATGTTATTAAATATGAGAAAAATGTGTGAAAAGAAATGAGATTCAAATATAAGTATATTATTATCAAATGAAATGCATTTAAATTCAGTTCAACCCCTGATTTGCGGGGGTTTTAATAAATAGTTGAGAAAAATGTTGTGAATTTCAGATTGAAATAAATTATTGTTTAATAAAACACTTGATTTGAAACGATTGTTATCTCATATAAAACTCAATAAAGAATATTATAATAATTTTAGTGACGACTACTGAGGGCTGGGTTTATATGACTTCAAATAAGTTTAGATTTCTTTATATATTATATATAACACTCTATTATATAATAAAGTGTTTTATCAAATCATTTGATAACAACTTATTCTTTATCTGAAACTCATTTTATTTATTAGAGTTTTATGAAAATCAGGAATTATTTGAACTTATTTTCAAAGCCTGTGATTAAACCCCTTATAATGTATTTCCTAATAATTGCTTCGAGAGGGTCGATAGGGAACAGACGATCGATAAGACAATGAAAAAAATTATATAATTTTCAAAACAAAAGCAAAAAATAGTAATTATATACGAAATGAAATATATTTTTTGGTTCAATATTGCAATTAAACGATTGTGTAATGTATTGCACATCAAAAATAATATGAGAGCGCCTACATATGGGCGCTGATAGAGTGGGCACTGGCATCGTCTGGGCCCTAATGATCAACTCTCTGACCGATAGGAGTGTGTCTGTAATGGACAGTAATGATGGATATCTGCGCCCAATATATAACAGAATGCATTAAATGTATTGTTCGTCAAATGAATGGAAAGGCTTTTTGAGAAATGTTTGGACAGAATTGAGACCAAAAAGACTAAAATTGTTCTTTTGATGATTTACTCACATGATTGTCATTGTCATCACTGGCCCTCCATCTCCTCCAATGGGAACCGTTATCTCTTGAATATTCAATGTAAAATTCTTCCACGAACTCAACTCCCATTCCCCCACCATATCGGCCCTGAGTGGCCACTCCTGTCACCACATATCTGTCTGTGAGATCCACTTCAACCCATTCCTGGCCAATATTGTCAGCATTGACCTGGGTGTGTGGACACCAGGCGCCTCCGCCCTTGTCCTGCCTTAGTCTGCAATACAAAATCAATTCATAAGACAATGAAAAACAATAAAACGTTTTGTCTCTCAAAACGACAGTAAAAATAATTGACTTTTTGTATAATATTAGCAAAAAATGCAATTTTAAGCACTTTTGCCATCATTTGAGAAGAAAGTTATTTCTCATTTATTTTCATTTTAGACATTGAGAGGATTTCTTCAAATAAAACCAGTCATACAATGACTAAACAATACTTTTGTTACGCAAATAAGTTGTGAATAAATTTTGTGCAAAAAATAATTAACTGTAAAAAACAAAGTGAATTCATTTACTCAAATTGAATTCATCTTTTATTCGCCCCTTTTTTGGGCAATGTTTTGCCAAAGTTTATAATTATATTTCGTTTTACTCCTTTTTATTGATCTCTTGTCTCCAAATGTCTATATTTTTATACATTTTTTGATAATTTCATTATTTATTTAATAACTTATTTTTTGTAATGTTTTCTAAATTTTATTACTTTTTTGAATAATTATTTTTTATTTCACAAACGAATAAATAATTTATTAATTTAGATAAAAGTCTTTATGAATGGCATTGAAAATATTTTTCTAATTTTAGATAAAATCAGAAATTATTTATATTTTTGTTTAAAATGTATTTAGTTTTACAATAAAAATGTTTCATAAAATTCAAATAATTTATAACTTTTTGAATATTATTCAATTTTTGTGAATTACAAACGACTTGTGCTGTATTTGCAGGTCTTTTCACATGGATTAATGGAAAACACACTTAACTATAATTGAGATAAAGATAAATATCCTTTAAATAGAAATTCTCAAACATTTTATTCTTTGAACTAAAACTCTATTATAGATAAAAATAATAATATTTTTCTCATAAACTTTAACTCAAGCCATGAGTATTGAAGTAAAAAATTAGTATTTTTTCTAAAGTGAAAGATTTAATCAAATGATTAGCCAATGATATAAAAAAGTCGTTCAAATTATTTGTGATCAAAATAAAAGTCTCAAAACTTGCTATGAATTTCAAAATCATTTTTCTTATAAATCTATTTTTAATCTCCTTTTTTCAGTTCAATTAGTTTAACAGAAAATAATTTTTCTTAAATTTTCTTTCCGTTAATTAAAATTAATTAAACTTTAGTTTATATAATATTTTCAAAATACAAGATTTTGTATAAAATTTTGTTCAATCAATATATAAAAGTGTGGTTCATATGAAAAATTACATTCATTTCGATAATAAGGAAAAGAGTGAATAAAAACAAATATTAAACTAATTTTATTGAATCTTTTAATGGCTTTTCTCCTCTTTATAAACATATTTCATATTTTATATCTCTTTTATATTTCACAGAAAACTAAAATTTATAACAAAATTAAAATTTTCTAAAAATGATATAAATATTTAAAATATTCTCACATTTACTATTAATTTATAAAATACATTAAAATACTTTTGTTATTATTGTGTGAATAATACTTAACACAAATTTATTTCATAACTAATTATAAAAACAATTCATAAATATTTACTTTTAAGCAATAAATTAGTTTTGAATTTGAAATTCAAATATTGATTACGAAAATACATTGTATGCAAAATATACTGTGTTTTGAAATTTGCAAACACATTATGTCACTCTCTGTCGGTCTGTCTGTCGATAAACAGACCGAGAAATAGATTGAAATATCTATTCAAACAAATATTTTGTAAATGTATATACAATTGAATTATTGAACAGATATTTTGTATAAAATTCTTTGACTGACTTTATCTTATCTTTCCTTTCAAACAATCATTTCATTGCAAGTCCTTATACTCCATGACATTGAGTCTGTGTATTATTTTTTATCGATATTTCAAATCAAAAAAATTGTTTTTTATGTCTTTTATATTCACAGACAGAACGCAATAGAGAGAGGAATGAGACATAAGATGACTATATTTGTGGGTCTTTTTTGGCCACCAGTCGAGTGATCGAGTGATCGATACTTTTTATCATTGAAAGTCATTAAAGTTTTTTGTCAAACAAATCACAAAACTCTGTATAATATTTGTGTTGAATTTTTTTCACAAATACCTCAAAAACGAGTCAATCTTTTTAAGGCTTTTAAAAGACTCGGAACCTATGCTTGAAATGAAATATACAAAAAAAATTGAAATGACAGTTCAATTGTCAGATAATATACAGAAAACTCTTTTCCATATCATCTCTTATGGTATTAAAAATTGTATTCAATATTCAAAATGCATTAAAAGAGATATTATTTGAATATTTTATTATAAAAACGTTTTTATGTATTCCTATCGAGAAATGGATTTTATTTCTGCGCGAAAACAAATCCCAAAATATTTTTATCGTAAAAAAAGTTTATTTTAAATCTGAAAACAAAAGCAAAAGACAGAAAAAGAGGAAATAATCGCAAACACGATATGTTTGCAAATGGTTTTGCATTTTATATTCGATGCCTTTTTTCATAAGTAATCCCTTAATTCCGCCAAAATATAGCCTTTAATGTCATTTCCGTCTCTTATTTCCCTCAAAAATACACTACTATTGTATTCAGTGAAGTATTTTTGTTGAAACCATTTCAGGCCCAAAATTAAAGGACAGTTGATTTAAGTGTGTGCTCAGAGTATGAAATGATTGGCAAAACTTAATGATAGTTTTGCTCGTCTTTTATGGGTTTTCACTATTTTCATGAAAGACCTATTGTTTCACATTTGCACAAACCGTTTATTCATGAGAGGGAGTAGTGATTGGGGCAGTCATATGCACTGATACATACCTGGCCAGCTTTGAGCCGGTACTCAGCTCATTGTAGGATGAGCTGGAGCTGATGGCAGAGTCAGGAATAGCACCTGAATGCATTCCCAGTGCTGTCACACCCAACGCATCGCATAAACCACTTCTGGTCTCCTCTTTGGTCTCATTGTCTGAAATATATAGAAATTAAATATTAATAAAATATTAATATAAAAAATGATAAAAATCTCTAGTTTTGAATGAAAACACTCGACGTGTTCTGAGATTAACCACAACTTTATATTCATTTCATATTTGCATTCTTTGCAAACAAATCACAAAATAATATTTTCACAAAATTATTATATTTTTTCGGAAAAATTTAATAATTTTTTTCTTATAAAACATTTTTTTCAATATAATTTAAAATCAATTAATCATTAGTTTTTTACTACAAATAATTTTGATTAAAATTAATAACAAATTCTTGCAATAATTTATTACAAGAGAAGAAATACTTTTGAATAATTTATAATTTTTGTCCGCATTTCAAATGCATTAAAAATTATTTGTTAATAAATGTTGTTTAGGATAAAAACGGTGTTATCTATTCGTGACTCACGTTTTGCTCCTAATTATGTTTTATCATTAAGTTTGAGAGAAAGAGAGGGAAAAAAAGGGTAATTTTGTATATAATTTTCACATAAAAACGGGTCGTATTTATAGGTAAGACAACAGCAAATATTTTGTTATTCAAAGTGTTTTTGGTTTTGTTTTGAGGATTGTTTTGATATAAAAGTCGTCGAATTGGCGAAGGATTTAATATAATTATATCAAACCCTTATTACAGTACAGTATAGCAAAAGTTCAGGAAATATAGCGCCCGAAAGGAAATACATCAAAGATTAAATGCATTGAAAGACAACTCATTTATCTAATTATGTGTTTAACAGTTTGTGCACTAAATGTGATGAAAAAATATATCACACAATGAATGCCATAAAGTAATAAAGCGATTGTGTTTTATATGTAGTTTTTGTTTTATTTTTATATTGATTTTGATATGAAATGAAAAAGATTTCATATTTTCATTCATTGTTTAAGTTATTTATTTCTCTCATAATTAAAGAAAAAATTTAATGAAAATCTTATTTAAATTATAAATATAATTATAAATTAAAATTTCAAATAAGAATATATTAACCGATGGTTAAAATTATGGCAAATATTAAGCATAAAATTATTAAAATAAAAGCAAACCTAAGATTCATAACTCATTTCATGATAATTACTAAACAAATAAAAACTACTTTTTATGCGGGATTTCATTATACAAATGTTATCTCGAATTCAAACACATTTTAGTCATTAATGTAATTAATATTAATTGATAATCAAATTATTTAATCAAAACCAGTGGTCATAAAACTCGATATATCTATGAATGTAATAAAAAGACATAAAAATTAGTTTTAATTTAACTTAATTACTGCGACTGTGAGTCTATAGCCACAGGTGTATACAAACATTTTAAGGGGCATTGTTTTCTGTCATCAATTTTAGTTCGTATGAAAGTTTGTCGACCTATCAGTGCCTTCAGTGCCTACAGTGCCTCTCATTTCATATGATTTCTAAATTGGTATATATTTTGAACGGAAGTGCAGTCATGTCTGAAGTCTATTATTAAAGATTTCAGAGAAACTGACATTTGTTTCACTCGTCTAATGAAAAGCAAAGCAATTCACACAAATATGTGCCATATTTTGCGAACATATCTCTAAATATTCGCACATTATTTGTATAAATGTCTTGAAAATTAATCCCATATTTATAGGTAATAGTGTTTGAAAGCCTTCGGAGAAAAGTCTAAATATATATCTTATTTATGAGAAAAGATTTGCTAAGAATTCAGAGAATAATAGTTTTAGCGATGAATATAAGGATTGAAAAAGTGATTAAAATTGTATAAAAAGCACTTTAGAAGTGAAAGAAAAACTTATTTTTCTCTACAATAAGTGTTTGACAACTCTTTCAATAATAATTATTTTAGTGAAATAACATTGAAATGAATGTCAGGAATGAATGTCAGGAATGAGTAAAACAAATAGACTTATGAATGGCTTTTGAAGAAAACAAATAAAATTCTGAGAATTCTTATAATGGATGCACTTTTAGCAGATTATAATACCTGTCCTTCAGTGCCGCTTCTCATCTATATTTAAAGACTGTTTTTGGGCAAAAAGCCATAACTGATTGATATTAAGAATGAGTTTTTGAGACCAAATTATATGTGTTTATGAACAACGACTTCCAATACGAGCGACAAATCCTTTAATGTTAAGACAAATCTGATTTGAAAAGCCGTTCAAACACTTTGTGATTTGAATAACTAATTCATACTTTACTGTCAACCGCTCACTCCCTGTGCTATCACTGGGATGTCAGTCACTGGGATTCAATTCCCGATTCTTGGTATTTATCGGTACAAAGATTTTTCATTATTAGAAACCATTGACTAAAATGTAAGGAAAGAGAGAGAAAATTGTATTTCGTTTCGTGTGCTCTCTATTCACTTGTCTCTCTATTCAGTTGTCTCTCTATTTAATAACTACTCATATGTTTGAACAAAATTGTATTCAAACATTGTATTGAATATGTATTCCTTGGGAAAGTTCGGTTATCATCGATCGGGGGGTCAGTAATTGTCAATAGTATAAGCCTTACAATAATAGAGAGCAAACTATAGATAAAAAGGTTAACACATATTAGAAGTTGAATAATATAGTTATTAGAAGTGTTTCGCCTCTAATACCTGTGCTCTGCAGTCAACAGTGTATTCAATATCTATTACTTGAATAAATTGAATATATTTTTCAATCGTCGAGAAAAGAGATAAATATATTGAGAGAAACGGAAACGACATTATCATTGATCATAACTATGTGTCTCATGTAATGGCCATTCAATCACTCAATAAGCCATTAGAAGTTTGGCAATACTTTTTGTAAGCAATTGTTTTCTCTCACTTTCGCAACAACTGTCAGATTGTTGGCACTGTTAGGCAACACATACCAACTCTGAGTGCCTTTTCTCGTCTACGACTATATTATTCTTATTGTTTTTTCTCTTTTTTACTGATATTTTGTGACTTATCTCTACTTTTTTGCAATGTATTCAATGATAAATATCTGCAAATTTGGCAATTTTTGGCAATTTTTTGTTTCAGGTTTTACGACACAAACCATAAGTGAGTTGTGATAAATTGGGCCGAAATGGGCCTAAAATTACAGCCACTGTTAGGTCTCAATAGCCTTATGACTGGCAGATAGTGTGCACTCAAATACTTAAAATTTATAACTTATCTGATCTTAAATTGTTATTAGAGTGTAGTTATAGAGCACTTGTATTCTGTGCCTCCACTTGTATTCAATCTCAACACAAAACAATAATGATTTAACTCAAGGATTGATATTATTCTTAAAGAATAATATCTGAAAATACAATTCAATTAACAAATAATATCTAAATGAAAACACAATAATTATGGCAAACAATACAGAAATGAAGTGTATTTTAAGCAATAAATAATAATCTCTTCACTAATAATAATCAAATAATTCACATAAACGTTATAACAGTTACTTCTGTTGACAATAATAAGGATATAAACGTTAAATACAATTCATTTACGAATAAAAAAGACATAGATTTTTGCAATAATAATTATAGAGTTGTATAACTGTTGGCAAAATAAATACATTTTATTATTAGAATAAATGTTTGTTTCAATTGAAAGCTAATCATTAAAAGAGAAATACTTGAACTATAGTCGAGACCTAATAGCGGCTACTCTTCGTCTCAGCCCTGCATTCAAAGCATAGACACTATTGAATGAATAATAAAAAATTTTGTTATCCCTTCAAAATGTAATAAAAAAAAGAGAGAAAAAGAATTTTACAACTTTTACAACACAGAGAAAATGTTCAATTATCAGCCATCGGGGTCTCTGTGCCCCTACTGTGCGCTCAATCTCTTGTATGTGAGTTTGAATTAGAGAAAAATACCGAAAAATAAGTTATAAAATAGTTATAACCGAAGAGAATAAGAAAATTATATTACACTTGAATTGTGAAGACATTGAGTTTATGTCGACTCCAGCAGTGATTGCATTGATTGCAGTCATGTTAAACATATCTCTATTAGTAATTAAACACCGACTCTATCTCTCTCTCCTATGCCTGAGCTCTGGGAATATTGTAGAGAAAAATATTTTCACTTCACTTGAATATTATGGCAGAAAAAAATGTTTGCGAAGATTTTGACGCTTTTGAGACACCCAAAGAAGTTGTGAAATTCAATCACTTATTTGACTAAAAAGTCTTACATAAGAAAGGCATTGATTTGTGTTTAACTCAACACTCTTTATGTGTTATAAACTTATTTTGAATAAAATATCGATTTTTGTTGTGTTTCATAAGCTTTGAGTTTGTTTAATGACATTTGAGAAGAAAGTGAATGAAATCTTAAGCGTTTGAATGAAAATTAATCTAAAATTTGTATTATATTTTCTATACAATTAGTGCTAAATTAAAAGTTCTGGCATTTCTTGACTCAAAGCTCAAGTGCTTTCACTATCGGTTCCATTATTTTTAATATTCATTATTATTCAAATGTTTGTAACCATTGGTTACAGGTTTGAAATATTTTAAAGAAATTATATTTGAATACAATTTCACATAATTATTACATATATTATATGTTATCTCAATATTTGCTATCTTTTTATTTATAGATTTGCTATGAAATTATAATACGATTTGTGAACAAATACATCAATATTTGATTTATTATATTTCAAACATTTATTATTTTTAGACAATCTTATCATTCATTTCATTCTTAGGATTAGATTAGTTGTGATTTCAGTCATTCATTCATTATTTTCAACATTTAAATGCAATTTCTAAACCCTATTCTTCAGTAGTCATGTGAATAGTCTATAAAAAGTACATTCATTTGAAAGTTCAATTGATTTGCATTTCATTTAAATATTTTTATATATCTTTTAAAATACACTTCAAATATATTTGGATTTTTCATATATTTTAATTAAATTCAGTTTTGAATTAATTTTCTTAATTATCTATTATTTAAATTTTGAATTTTAAAAATATTTTTATAAAATGTGAATAAAAGTTTTGGTAATATTTGTGTTAAACTAAGACTTTAATAAAATGTTAATTTAATAACAAATAATAATAATATTCAAATCGTTTATGGCTTTGATTTAATGAAGAATTTTTATAAAAATCATATTTAATTTCAAACCTATTTTTCTCTATGAATAATGTATTTTTCAAACACATTAAGACATATGACAATCATATTCACGAATAAATTAATGTCAAAATAAAAAAATATATAAATATATAAACTTTTCATTTCATTTATACAACAATTTTACGCAATTTTTTTTATTCGTGTTTAATGTGAATGAGATTTAAATTATAGAGAAGTTTAACGAAAATATTTGAATGAAGTAAAAATTATGGATTGAATTACAAAAAATAATATTTAAAAAATAACAACAAAAACATTAGTGTTTTGAATGCATATGACATAAAGTGCGGACACGAGAGAAACAAATTCATTAAAGCGTTTGAAAATTTAATTAAAATTATTTATAATTGAAAAATAATAGAGAGTTTATATGTACCTGAATGTTGTTCGGCATGACTTTCCACGTGAGTTGTGGCCAGGGATGTGGATGTGGATGTGAGCGCTAATATACACACAACAATTATTATAATAGATCTCATTGTCAGCGATGAACGCATTCTTGCAATCGATGGCTAAAAACAGATCACAAAATGAAACAAAAATTTAGTTTTATTTGCAATAAAAATGACTTTTTTTAAGAGAAAAATTTTATTTATATTTAAATTAATGGCAATGTTTTCAGTAATTGATTACTTTTGCAGTCAAATAGAGACTCATTTGAGTCTAAAGAGAGAAATAGTTTTCAGTTTAACTTCAAATTAAAGTTAACAAAAAGCAGAGAATATGAGGAACAGAACAGAACAGACTCTTCTGTTCTGTGGATGTGATGTTAACAACACTTAAACACAGTTACAAACATTGGGTTTAATTGTCTTCAATACATATTATAAACACAACGGAGTCTTTCACTTGGAGTCTGAGACAAGCGAACCGTCCGTTTGATTAATTGGTAAACTTTTTTAGAGGTCAGCGAAGAGGAGGACCTCTAATCACGCCTTGCGAATGGTGTGGCGGTCAGAGGGTCTGTATGTATGTGTGCGACATAGTGTCGGTGCTGTGATTTTGTGGCCCTGTTTTTCGAAAAAAGGGGGGAAAGTGTAATAAAATGTTTGATTGCTTTGCACTCTAAACACATATACACCCAATGTATTGAATGGTTAACGAAAATATTTTGATAATATATATGACTCTCTTTCATGTGGTTTCCAGATGTCAATGACTGGAACTGGTGTTTGTGAACAGGAATAACAATTGGAGCGAAAATAATAGTCAAAAATATTTTTATTCAAATCTAATGTTTAAATAAATATTTTTTGGGCAAAAACAAAACTTTTGCCTAAAAAGTATTGAATATATTTTCTTCTCTTCTCTGCAAATTGGGTTCATATGTGCACAACATTTTACTACTGAGTCTTCGCTTGAAATTGATCTTCGATTATATGTTTTGATGGATTCTTGTGCTCATCAAAAGTGGCACTCAGTTGAGTCCGGGTATGCGATGCATACATAATATACAACAGAATAAATGTATTGATTGATTGATATCAACGTTTAGAAGGGATGGCTTAGTGTAGGGGAAGAGGACTAAGAGCTTCCAAACCCCTAATACAAATGTTATGTTAATTCTAGAAAAGGCTGTATATATAGGCCTCGAGTCGAGACTCGGGTTGAAACTACTCTTCCTATTACTCTATTATTATTATCTTTTTCGCCAAAAACAGAAGTTTTATATAATATCACAAAATATACTGATTTTGAGAATAAAAATTATATACTCTTTGATAATATGCATCAAAAGTGAATTATTTTTCATTTTTGATTTATTTGTTGTGAAAATGATTGATTCCCCTGAAGATAGTGTACCCCTGAAGATAGTGTTCACCTGAAGATTATGTTCACCAGAAGATAATGGCCTTTAAATTCTTATCTAAATTATTTTTATAATGAATTATTGATCGTTTTTTCTTTTATATTTAAATTATTAAATTATGTTTTTTTTGCAATTTTTTTTATCTTCGTTTGTGTTAAACATAAGTCCAATGATTTCGCACCGAATTTCTAAATTGATTTTTCGGTCCAACAAATGGTTAAATATTTGCTGTGAAGAAAGCAGTTATACATTTAGTGACAGCTGTGAACCTTATGACAAAAAAGGCATAATATGTGTATAAAAGTCAAACAATTGTTATGTTTTTATCAACAAAAGGTGAATACTTTTATCGTTGAATGAGAATTGTTTTCAATATATTTGATGTTTAAGTGAAAGACATTTTTTTACAGAAATACAGATCATTATTGCATAACAGAGTTGGAAAGTAAGTACAGAAAGGATAGCATTATTTTTATGTAAAGAATTTAAAGTAAATAAACTATATTTTGTTCAACAAAATTCACTCACATTTTAGTCTTTTTTATAAATATAAGATAAAACTCACAATTCGTCGGCTTTTATATATTTGGCTAAACTTCAAACAAAACATAGAATAAAATTTTTTTATTATTTATATTGTGAATGAGTTTTAGGAATTGAAAAAATAGTGAACTATTTTATGATATAAATTGAAAAATGTTGTGAATTATATGTCATTACCTTTCAGTAGATTAAACACAAGCAAAATATATATAATTTTTGTACACATTTTAAAACCTCGAAAAATAAAATTTCATTTTTTCAATGAAGAGAATGTTTTGCATTGAATATTTTGAGCCATAATATTGATCACAATCTCTCACGTGATGTAAGAATCAAGAGATATAACTGTAATGTCTGTGAAGAGAATAATATTTTTTTGTGGCCAAAACTCTCGAAACTTTATTTCATACTATAATCACAAGAGTATATATAAGTTAGGCTCTCATCTCATCAGCAGTTGATCGAGCATTGCCTACCGTTCCATAAGTATGGGTCCAGGAATTGCATATAAATATCTGCATTGCGTTTCCTTAAGTATGGAAACGAAAATTTTTCATATAATATATAAGTGGTTTCAAAGACTTTTTGAGTTAAATATACATTTATATTCAATTCCCTCTCATATGGTGTTCGAAGAGTCTATGATTTGCATAACAAGAACTCAGAATAAAATTCTTTTTAAACATATTTTTTGGGCCAAAATTTTTAATATTTTTTTCACACCTTAAATGAAATTCAAAGCACTCTTCAAAAGTGAAATACATTTTTATGTTATAAAAAAATTTCGTGAATATTATTTCACTTTTTAACCCAATGTATAAAATGTAAAGAAATATATGTTATTTACTCGACATATGTTTTGAACTTTTCTATTCCTAACCCAAAAAAAAGATAATATAATTATAAAGTTCTTGTGTTTTGTGGTCTTTGATGTAATTCAATATAAAATAATCATTGATTTCAGACGTCTTTGACTTTATGACAAAAGTTGTGTTTCCAATGCCTTTCAATACACTGTTTTGTGGCATTAAATCCTTATAAGTGAAGACATTATATCAAAGACAAAACATTTATGTATTGTTGGGTGAATTAAGGCTTGCATAAGGAAAGGCTAGTAATTGAATGTGTCGGTGCTTTCTATTAAATCAAAGGTATTAAAAACATTTAAAATATTTATTTTAATGATTAAAAATTCTCATGAATTAAACAAATATTTTAAGAAACTTTAAATTGAATTGATTTCAATGAAAAATAGATTTTTGATATTTTTAAGAGCATTTGTTACATTACATCCATTGAATCGAATGAATGGATAAAAACATATATTTTTCACCACAAATGATATGTCAAAAGATAGAGAAAAATGATTGTTTCCGAACAGATAAATAAATAATATTAAGCACATCCTCTCAACCGGTGGCTAAAGTGCAGGCATTGAGCACAGGAATGGCTGAGTTGTGAGTCATTTAAGGTATTGAATAATTAGCGAAATAGAGATCAATCAAAGAATTCAATGTTTAATGTGTTTTATGATATGTTAGGCAATTATTGCCAACAAAGCCATCGCTTTTGATCGACAAAGTCGTGATCGATAAGACTTTCCCCAAATAACTGAAAGACTTATAAATGAAATTTAATGGCTTAAAAATTTTGCCCCTATTTTTGCAGTTTAAGCACTGTCTGAATCTGACAAACCGGCCAAACGAGCGGTCACTTTATTATTGAAAGAGATGACAGATTTATTATATCTACAGCTGCGGCACAACAACTACCAGTGCTCTGCTCGTCACGAATGTGGATCCACTGCCAGTGCTATCAAAAGCTAATGATTATTAAAGTATTTTTTATTTTTAAAAATAATTGGTATTATATTTGTTATGAATCAGGAGTTATAGCATTGAAACAATTATATAAGACTTGAAAAAACATTATTAATCGCATCAATAAATTAAACACAATTTCAAGTACAGTAATAGGACGGCGCTTATGGCACAGGGCTTATTGCGCTTATGGCTACCAATAAATTATGCCAACCGTTAATGTAATCATTTTTATTTTCTATCCATTGAATCCAAATTCAATTCATTCAACTGTTAAGCAATTTGTGGATAAATAATGAATTCATTGAATTTAATTAAATAACACTTTTTTATATAAGGTTTTAGTTTTCAATTGATTTCTGTTTTTCATATAAAAATAAAATTATTTTTTTTCAAAACTCTTATCTCAATATTAAATAAATATTTTTTATATATATTTTTAAATAAAACTTAAAAACAAAAAGCAATTGAAGAGAAAATGAGTTCAAAATTTTTTTCATATTTTATTTCTTTTTTTTTTGTTTTACTTTATTTTCAGTCAAACACTCAATGATTGTCTTTTGGGCTCAAATTCAGTGCAATCTCTTATGTATTGTATTGTTTATCAGCTCTTATTCAAAAACAATGAATGGCTCAACAAATGGCAAACCGTTATTGTAGTGGCAATTGTTGTGATAGATATCATATGAAGAATGGCTTTGATATAACTGTTCTCCAACTGTCTGTGCCTTCAATTGTTTGCATGACTAGCATTTTGTAGACAGTATTTTGTATTAATAATACTGTGGATCAGCTCAAGAAAGAGCAGTGACAGTGAAGCCAATTGTGCCGCACCTGAGTCTCCGATCACAATCCACTCGCACTTTCTCTCTCTCTCTCTCTCTCTCTCTCTCTCTCTCTCTCTCTCTCTCTCTCTCTATCTCTCTCACTCTCTCTCTCGCTATTTTCGTCACTTCGTATGACTATTACTTATAAGTATTTCTCTCACAAATCGATAAATTCATTGAAGCGTTGATAACATTTTGGGCTAATATTTAGGGATTCTTTGCGTCCAAAATGATTCAAATACTATAACTGTTTGTATGAATACCTCAAATAGAGAACTGAGACCCCAATAGAGACCTTTCCTCTCAGACTCTGTCTGTTAATCGACTCAATATGTTATTCGATACCAAAGGAAAGGAATATAACCGTAATTTTCAATCATTACAACAAATATCACTTATTTAGCGAAGAGAGAAATAAAAATCAATTGGCATTCAATAGAATATAAAACTTTTTAATTAATTTTTATTAATTTGTTTTTAATTCTATATTATATATGAAAGTAATTAACGGCTCAGCGAACAGACAGGGCTTGTATTACACGAAACCCTTTGCAAAAGAAGTCTTTAGTTTGAAAGCTTTAAACATAGTATTCATAGAAAGGTTTTCACTCAAATACACTGCTATTTAATAACAAAACTTTGATTAATATATTCTTTAATAATAACTACAAAACCATATTATATGAAATAATTCTGTTTTTTTTTGAGCTCGTGTTTAATGAATATAATATTCAAATTCAAATTCAAAGTTCAAATTAAGTTAAAGAGCTTTAACTTTCATTTGAAGTTAGAAAACGTTTATATAAATATACCGTATGTCCTATTTGTTACTTGGCAGAAGGGGGATATATCATTTGCTCGAAATCATTTGCCCAAAATTCATTT
>JAQIXR010000465.1:0-27094 GCA_034700825.1 Quadroppia sp. Gr-Ori-00064 | reverse complement strand
ATTAAATAAGTGAAAAATACCCCTGACTTTTGGACGCATCACAAACTGTAATCACGCAAATCAACTCATATTTTACATATGCCTATCACGAGCTGATCAACAAACAGAGGCCACGTCTAACTTACGCCATGCCTCACCCCTTGGGACACATAACGGGAACATTTATCTTGATTTTTCAAATCATAATCAATTCACAGAATATTCTGTTCGCAGACATTAGCGACGAATTGATATTCAAGTCAATAGAGAAGTATAGAATCAATGTTTTGCCCGCATTTCCACACTTTGGACACAAGCTTATCGACGATAAGACAGCGGATAGGTATGATCTCACGAGTCTTATGGCTTTGACAACTGGCGGTTCAGCATTTCCCGCACACATAGCGCAGGCGATAATAGCTAAATACGGGCTTAAGTTCAGAGAAGGTATGCATTGGTTTTGAAAGTATTATTTTTGTTAACATATTTTCAAAGTATATTCAATGACTGAATACATATTGATTACGAGGGGCTCAAACCTTGAGGACGATTACATACCCGGCAATTTAGGCCGGGTATCTTCTGGCACAGAAGTGAAAATCGTTGACTTAACCACTGGCGTGAGTTTGGGCGCCGGCATTGACGGCGAGATTTGTGTGCGCGGAAACAAACTGTTTTCCGGGTATTTGAATAATGCCGGCGCGACTCGAGATTCCTTTGATGGCGAGGGCTGGTTCAGGACAGGCGATATTGGACACTATGACGCTAAGGAACGGCTGTTTATAACCGATAGACTTAAGGAAATGATTAACGTTTCGGTCGATAAACACTTTTTTCACTTGAGTCCCGTCGCTGTCGAACAGTATTTGTTGACTCATGGATCCATTGCCGAAGTTGTTGTCGTCGGCGTCAACAACAGCGCCGGCAATCAATGGCCCCGGGCTTATGTCGTGCTCAATGAAGGCCAGACCATCAGTGCAGAAGAAATACAGAATTATGTTTCAGGTAAAGAAATTTCAAGAATTTTATTTTTCATTTATGTTTCTTCTCTGTTTAATAGGCACCCTGTCGGTAGTGAAGCACCTGAAGGCCGGTGTGTTTTTCGTTGATTGCATACAGAGGACAAGTATTGGAAAAGTCGACCGAAAGTACTATAGAAATCTCGTTAAGGATGAGGTCGTGGAATAAATGCAAACCTATTTTAACCTAAACTTTGATTTGTTTTTTGATATTTTAT
This sequence comes from Quadroppia sp. Gr-Ori-00064, assembly GCA_034700825.1. Lineage (NCBI taxonomy): Eukaryota > Metazoa > Arthropoda > Arachnida > Sarcoptiformes > Quadroppiidae > Quadroppia > Quadroppia sp. Gr-Ori-00064. Next base: position 25,878 of record JAQIXR010000465.1, on the reverse strand, counting down.
ATCTTTTATCAAAAGGTTTTTATAATATTTTATACTCCTTTATAATATGGTTTCTAGTATTACAGATTTCACCTTGACTCTATATATTCTTATATTAATTGAAATGAAGAATTTAAGACAATATTTGAAAAATTATTTTAATATTTTTGATAATTATTTCACAAAATTTATTTCAGAATAAAATTCAATATTTTAATAGAATTTAGTTAAGAATCGATAGAATTATTTTTAAATTTTTTTTCAAATATAAAAATCAATAAAATATTTCTAAACAAATTCACCAATAATTAACAAGGCATAATTTGACTCAAGGTATTCGCAAACAATTTTTATGTTGATTTTTTATAGAGATATTAAGAAATTGTATCTTTAATACTGAGAAAAGGGATGGTATGAAATGTTTAATAAAAAATGTGAATTTCATTGTTTTAATTATGAATTATTAATTGTAAGACACAGTACTATTGATAGCACTGTTCGAAAGTCCAAGGGTCAATGTGCCAGATTCCGTCACGATCAATAGGTATGTGTTTTCTAAAATACAGTTGAAATAATGTGCCTAAAAATCGCAAACAAACCACTGATCAGTCAATAATCATAAGCATTGAATGATAATAAAAAACATTCAATTGTTTTGTTGAAAATTGGATATTTTTATCAAATAAAAAGACAACGAAATAATTATTGATAAAAAAATCACTTAAATTAACAATCATTTTAATAGAGATTTTAATATTTTTTTTTTATTAAAAAAATATTTTACATTAAAAATAATCACAATTTTTATGTAATAACTGATAGTAGAGAATAATAATCGTTTGAATTGAAATGCGATTAACGCCCCCTATTCGCTGTCTAAACGCCCCTTTCAAAGAAGACAGGGGGCTATTGTTGATTAACATGAGACAGCAATGTCACAGACACTCAACACAAACAATAGGGTGCTTATGATTAGAGCAGTTATTTTGTGAGTGATATATGATATTAAATACCTGTTAATTGTTTGTCGCGATTTCATAGCACTGATAGTGTCAGGCGCTTAACAGTTATTACTTTTTTATGTGCTTTTCTATTAAGAAGTGATTCCCACAGAAATTATAATAAGTTTTTTTCGCTAAAGAATTAGAGAATATATTCTTTAAAGTTATGTGTTTTTAAAAAATAAAATTCTATTCAATGAACAAAATGTTAATCAATTTTCAAACGTATGTCTCGTGTGTTGTCTTCACAGTAATCGCCACTCAATGGCAGACATCGTATTCACAGTCATGTAATACACGGAGAATATTATATGCAATAATTTTCATATAATTCCCATCTATTTTTTTTGAGGACAGTCGCATCGCTCGCATGCAATTTCAATACGGATAATAGCTTCTGCCAGTGGAAGCCGAGCGCCTTATATCCCAGTGCTAATTGGAAATGGCGTGACTATGCAACACGATCGGTAGAATTCAATGGAGCGCTGGCACCGCCACTAAACACCGGTACGTGTAATGTTACTTGTTTTCTATGGGAAATATAATTACTAAAGGATGTTGCTAATACTAGGGGTAGAATCTGCAGGGGTATAATATTCACAATGAAAAACATTTTTCTATTAATAAAAATAATGAATATTTTTGTTAAATTAAATAAAAAATTTTGTAATAAAATGTTATTTAGAATTTATTTAAAAAATTCTATAATCATTATACCTCTGTCATTTTTTTGCTCAAGGTAAATTTATCCAAGTGTTTACCCCGGATAATGTCACCTACGAGGCCAATGCTGACCTTCAGTCGCCAATGATCACCGACGCGACAAAAGACTATTGCTTTACATTCTTCTATTACATCAGTGGCTATGATGTGAAGAGTGTCGAATTGAGCATGGTGCAATCGGATACGCCCATTCCACTTTGGGAACGTCGCCACAAATATGGCGATCAGTGGCACCAGTACTCTGTTAATATTGCTGCTCAAGCAAAGCCATACAATGTGAGTATTAAATACAGTGTTATACTGTATTATAAAGGGTTACTCTGTATAATAAAACTAGTTATACTGTATATAAAAAGGATGATACAATTTTAAAAATTAATCTTGCTGCTTTTATAGCTTAAATTCGTCACGTCAACCCTTCATGGTGCTGTAGGGCTGGACGAGTTTGCCGCCTATGAGGGCGAGTGTTTGCAGGCGGATATGTGTGACTTTGAGAGGGGTATGTGTGGCTGGACGTCGACTGGAAGTAATCAGGATCAAAAGTTCAAATTCAACATGATACGCGCAAATGATGCCACGCTGTGGGGTGGGGCCAACCATAACACCTATGATCATTCCACGGAGAGTGAGAGTGGTCATTTTGTTGAGGCGGCAAACGGTATGGAAAATAAAAGAATATTCTTAATAGTATTTGTTGAAAAATATTCTTTTAAAATAATTCTTGGAGAATAAATTCATTTTTCCATTATTGATTGCCACGATATCTAATTCATCTAGGAAATTTAAATGACCAAGCTACGCTGACGAGTCCGTTAGTGAACGGAGCCATTTATAAGACCCAATGTCTGCAGTTTTGGTTTTGGCGTCACAACAGCACATCCAATAAGATCCAGGTGTTCAATAAGGACAGCAGTGACAAAAATAATACCAAGAGCCAACTATACTGGGAGGCGCCGCCATCGTTTCCCAATAGAATGTGGCACAGGGCTAGTGTCACCATGAGCTTCATCTCATCAGCGAATTACGTTGAAATCAAAGCAATTAAACTTGGTAAAACAATGCCTTGAAATAATCACAACATGTGACATTATATTCCTAATAGACGAAGATCAAAACTCACCAATTGACATTGATGATATAAGCCTCACGCCATTGGCCTGTGCGATAGAAATCACCTGCGATTTCAATAAAGATCTGTGCGGTTGGTCACGAAATATGGACGACCCGTGGCTCTGGGATCACGGCGTGGGACGAGTAGAGGACGCGACTGCTTTGAAGTTTTCTTTGCCACCAATGGATCCCAAGCCCAATGGCCTCTACGTATACACGGATTTCACGGCAATGCCACACGACGGCCGGTTAGCAGAGATGCGCTTGAATAGCGAATACGTGCACAGTATGGGTCAGGCGCAGGCATACTGTCTCACGTTCTACTACACGGCCATGACGTTTGTCGAGCCGAACAGTACGTTCGCCATCAATCTTCTCGACACTACAGGTAAGAGAATATAGAATATTCCTGAAAAAACAAAAACGAATTCTATATATTCTGTGTTATGTTAGGCAAAAACGTACAGAACGTATTCACGTACGAAATGACAAAAGACCCGGTACTGAATTTCACGTCGAAGCCATGGACACGAAACAGTGTCTCATTCACAGCGAACATAACCTACTGGCGCCTACAGTTATACGCGAGCACAACCAGCCGTTCCACATATTTGGCCGTCGATGAGATATCGCTGAACAGTGGCCAATGCACGGGAGACACGACTGTCCCGCCGCCGACACCGCCCAAAGAAACGGGTAAAGATCTCGGATGTGATTTCGAGACGCCTGGAAACACCTGTGCTTGGTCAGGTGGGCCGGCGAACAACTGGGCAACGGTCAGTCCCAATGAGTTGGATGTGACCACTGCTGACAATGAGCTCATGCCGAAGACAGACCACACGCAGGACAGTAAGTTCGGTCGCTATGCGTTCATCAAACACACGGTGGATGTGATGGCGCCTAACGTTCAGGGCGTTATGAATGCCACCGATAACGCCGTCGAGAAGTATGAGGGAAAGGTGTGTTTTATGGCAGCCTATTTCATGCGCACGAAGAAGTCGGCCGTACTCAATTTCACCATGTACAATCCGAAGGGTGAATTCATGGAGACGATCACCGAGTTGTACGACATGGGCGATGCCTGGCATGACCTGTCCTTCGAAGTGGACGAGGCCAGTAATGGCTATATATTCTCGATTAGTGGACAGGTAGAAAATGGTGAGTTATTTTAAAAATAAATATCTATAAAAAGGAGGAAAAAATGCTGTTCGGCATCTACGCCAATTATATGATCAAGTTCATTTGTTTATTAATACATATCATGTATTAAAATATTTAATTTACAGTTTTTATAATAGAATTTCAATTTCAATTGAATTTCTATGAAAACTGTAATTAATAATTAAATTGTGATAATAATTGTGTTGAAAATGACATAGTTCATTATATTGGATGCCAATCCAATGACTGATATTATTTCATTCAAGATTAGTCCGAAAATTTTTATTCTTTATTAGTATATATTTAAATAAAAAAAAATGTAATCAATGGCTATATATTCTCGCTTAGTGGACAGGTAGAAAATTGTGAGTTTGTTGTCGAATAAATTTCCAACAAAAAGGAGTGGAACAAACAATCCAATTGTAATAATATCCAATTATATGATCAAGCTCATCTGTTTATTAATAGATATCTTAAGTTAAAATATTTTATTACAGTTTTTATTAATGATTTTCAATTATAATTGAATTCTATGTAAACTGTAATTAATATTTTATTTGTGATTATAATTGTGCTAATAATGACATTGGTAATGATATTGGAGCAAGTATGAATGAAGAGATATCATTTCAATCACGAATAGTCAAATAAAATTTTATTCTTCACTATAAACAGTATATACAGAATGTTTTAATCAAAAAAAAAAAAAAAAATTTTAAAGATATTTTGATTTGATTTTTATGTTTTGTTTTTCTGAAAGCGATTATAAAACACAATTTTTTCTACAATTCCCTTAGGGGTGATCGCTGTGGACGACATCAAAGTGGCCCACCAGCCCTGTGCCCAAGTGATCCCCAATGCCAACCTGAACAGGTGCACATTCGAAGAGGGCCACAACTGTAGCTTTACCCCTGAATTTAACTTCAACTCCACATACAATTGGGCGCTATATCGCGGCCGCGACACCTATATCAAGACCTTCGACCACACGTACCATAGTTTGGACGGCCATTACATGGCTATCGACTTCTCCGACAGCAACACAACGATCAAAACCACCGGCGAATACACGCTCTTCTCGAAGAAGTTTCCGCCGACACAGGGCTCGTGTGTCACCTTCTCCTACTACATGAGAGGGCTGTTGCATAGCGAACAGTTGTCTGTGTCGCTCAAGAGTGAACAGTCGTTTATACGCAACGCCACCTGGTTCGCGGCGGGAGAGTCGGGCCCTTTTTGGTACAGCCATCGATTCACTGTTAATTCGTTGATGAATTGGCAGATATTGTTCACAATTGGCGCCAATCAAACGAATGAGGGCCTCATTGCCATCGACGATGTTATCGTGGATATGGCGAAGCCGTGTCCGCCGAGAGGGCGGTGCGATTTTGAGGTATGTCTGCAAATACAAACACATATACTGTTGTGAACTGTAATAAAAGTGTTAAAATTAAAGTAACCGATAGTTATATTAATCGTGAAGATATTGCAACTGGGTAATCATTGGTTATCATTAGATAGTTGATATATCCAAGGTTATATATCATCTTTATGATTTTATCATGATCTTCCTCGAGGAGGAAAAGGGATATCAACTGAAAGTATTATAAAAATATTAATATAAAATTTTTATTAAGAACTGTAATAATGGTGTAAAAGTGAAATATATATATATTTCTTATGTTAAATATAAATAAATTGGAGGAAAGGGTCACTAATTTTTTATTTTTTTATTTATATTTAATATTTTCACCTTCAAACTTCAAAATAACCAAGAAGTGTTAAAATATTGACAGATTCTTATACACAAAATATCTTAACAATTTAAATGAACTGTAAAATAAACTAAAAATGTAAAGAAAATATTTTTTACAATAATTTATATTCAGTTTTGATAAAAAAATTCAATTTTTTCACTTTTTGATACCTGATCACTAGAGCGGCGACACCTGTATGTGGGAGAACGTCAACCCGTCCACATCGAGCATAAGCCAACAGCAGAAGCTCAAGTGGTCGGACCTACCCATAAACACGACCGCCGGCGTCGATGTGGTCGTCAAGACTGACTTCACGTGGACAGTGCGCTCGCCGTCGCGCGACTACAATCCCTCCTACCCTCTCACTGACCACACGCTAGGCAATAGGAATGGCTTTTTCGCGTTCTTGAAGAACGAGGTGCCGCGTAAGGCGGGCGATAGGGCGGTGCTTATGTCCGACCGCTACGACATCGATCACACTGTCCGCCAAATCTGTCTGCGCTTCTGGTTCTACATCGCAAATCCGGCCACTTTTCAGGCGAAGACACGCCTCGAAGTATTCCAGAGCGAGTCGTACGACAGTGTCGTTCAAATCGGCGCCGTTGGCGGAAATAATCAGAGCTGGAATCAATACTCCGTAACCGCCCGTCCCCTCAACTCGACCTCCACTACGATGTGGTTCTATTTAGTGAGTAGTTTACGATTGAAACATATTTTATAAATTTGTTTATAATTTACAAAAAAAATATTCACAAAAACTGTAAAATGATATTCAATATAAAATCACATGATTTGTATTGAATGTGAAATCAAGGTTATTTGGTGGAGTCGAAGAGACTATATATGTTAATTAATACAATTATACAATTAATAGTAAAGGTCATTTAACTTTATTTTTTAAAATTATTTTATAAATTAGGTTATAATTTACAAAAGAAAAAATTCACAAAAATTATGTTAAAGACTGTATAATAATATTCAATATAAAATCGCATGATTTGTATTGAAATTGCAATCAGGATTATATGGAATCAATGAGGATATGACATTGCTAAAAAAAATGTCAATGGTCATCTAATTTTAATTTATTAAAAATATTCAAGAAAACACTTCAACTGAAACTGAATCTAAAAAAACTGTAATCTATTTGTAAAATATATTTTATAATAAGTGAATATTTTCTTACATGATATAAATGGTTTACCCGAATAACATCAAATTAATATCCTGGTCTTTTTTTACTGTCTAAAGTTGGGTACAACTGGCGCCCAAAACTCGTGGATAGCCATCGACGACATATCGGTAGACGTCGGCGACTGTCAGAAGACGACAGACAATGTCTTTCACTGTTCGCCGACAGAGACGATACCTGCGAACAAAGTGTGCGATGGTGTCAAAGACTGCGCCAACGGCTTGGATGAGACCGATTGCGGGAACTGTCACTTCAAGGACCAGAATATGTGCGGCTACACCACCTGGCACTCAGGTAGGGCTGTCAAAATGGGAGGTGCTTTTGATATAATAATATTTTTTTCAAACAATAGATGAAAACAATACAAACGCATTTCAGTGGCGTTTGGGTCAGGTAGGTATGGCTACCGGGCCGAGATCAGCACCGGACGGTTCGACAGCCTTCATGGTGGCCAGTATAGGCAGCACCGCAACGATGTCCGGTGCTGTGACTGAGTTGTATACACCAATGCTAAATGGGGTAGACTCTGGCTGTTATGCACAGTTCGACTTCAATATACGTGCCAATCGCCAGTCGCCTCAAACTGCGTCCACGACCTCCCTGTCCATTATCGAAGACCGTATGGGCTTTGAGAGGACGGAGCTCTTTAACACGGATGTGGTCAAAGTGAATGAGGGTCAGTGGTATACACAACGCGTTTGGACCCGACGTTTGGACTACAAATTTAGGCTTATATTTCGAGCGCTCACTTCTGGCCAGAGCAACGACACCTACATTGCCGTCACTAACATAGTGTTGAGCCCCGACTGTTCGCTGAATAAGACGGCGCCCCAAAGCTGTCAAACATCACTGTTCTCATGCGCTAACAAACGCTGTATCAGTCCTTACTTCGTGTGCGACTTCAACGACGACTGCGGCGACGGCTCTGATGAGTCGGTGGAGACGTGCGCCGGCAGAAAGTATCGGTGCAACTTTGAGAATGGACTGTGCAATTGGGGCCGATATATGACCAACATGTGGTCATATACGAGTGGCGGCTTTAGTCTAGCACAGGGACCAACCCGAGATCATACAAAAGGTGAGGCACAGGCGTAAATATACTCTCCTGTCTAACATTCCCGTGTATTATATCCCAGGTATAAACAGTGGCCACTTCTTGATGATGAAGGCGTCGTCGTCTACGAACGCCACCATAACCACCATCGATGGCCCGGAGTTCGAGCCGTCGACCAACTGTTATATGACTTTGTGGGCCGATATGGAAGGAATGGGATCAAACTCAGGCAACTTTAGTGTAGATACTGAAGATTTGAAGACAGGTCTTTTGACGAATGTCTTCAAGACATTCGACTATTCGTTTCCAAACAGAAAATTCTGGTACACGAGATATAATGTATTCTTCAATGGCTTGAAATCACCCTTCAGGGTGTTGTTGACAGGTATGGTTGGTGGAGGGGAACTGTATGTTGAGAATGACCATGTTTGCTTTCCTATGACCAAGGCTCAATTGGACCCATTAGTGACCAGAATTCTGCTAATTATATCGCCGTCGACGACATCAGTTTCTCGCCGGGCTGTGTGCAAGCACAGGGTCAATCTACAGGTACTCCAGTCCCCATTGAGACGACCACCAGTTCTTGTCCGGGAAAATTCATGTGCGTGACGACCAAACAGTGTATACCTATGGAGAAAGTATGTAACTTTCACCCGGATTGCGGGCCAACGGACAAATCGGATGAGATAAACTGTGGGAACTGTACGTTCGACTCTGGCTCGTCCTGTGGCTGGCATAACATTGGCCAGGGCAAACTGCAGTGGGAGGTGAAGGGTGCTTTCATTAGCAATCAGGTATTGCCTTACGATGACGGCGCCGGCAATAAAAACGGCAGTTTCATGATCATTGACACCACTTCCGGTGAGTTCTACATAATAATCTTTGAAATAATTGCTGTCACTTAACATGTGTATCACAGGTGGCACGAGTACTACCGTTCCCGCTGTCATATCCACAAACACATTGGGTGCCATGAATGAGAAGTGTCGCATTCAGTTCATGTACCATCACTTGCAACCAATAGGAGAGTCGAATAAGATATACGTTTCGATATACAATACGGCGACAGGTCTTGAAAAACAACTGCTCTCAACGACCACATGGACGCAGGGCTTCGGCCTGACGTGGCGTCCAATAAACGTAGCGCTGAGTAATTTGCCCGCAGGTTATCAAGTGAGAATAGGGGCCTGGGGTGAAATGTTGGCCACGACAGCACCGTATGTGGACTTCGCAGTGGATGAGATAGAGTTTGTTGACTGCGATCCGAGCATTAATCCCCCTGACCCATCAAGGTCAAATTTGACATGCGACTTCGAATACGGCACCTGTGGCTGGTATGACGCAGGTCTCGGGACTACCGATTCTATTGACTGGGTATTTATTCTCTAATTTACAGAATATTCTAATTGAATGTTGTGTTGAATACTGAGGAATATTCCTACGTTTTGAGGCTTTGTATCTGTTATCGAATATCACATGAATTCTATCACTACCTACAGGTGCGCACAAACGACTATGCTATATCTCCCGGTCACGATCACACCAGTAGATTACTGCCCACACCAAAATATTTCGGGTACTGGATGTACACAAAGCGCCAGCCGAAAGCCATGGGTAACAATACGGCAACGTTTATGTCGATCGCAGAACAGCCACAACAGGACTACTCTTGCATACAATTCTGGTATCACATGTATGGCAGGGATTCGTTGAACTTCAGCCTCGGTATGAATAATATGCAGTCGTTTGACGGCTCGACCACTATATGGCTGAAGAAAATACCGCTGAGCAATAACTGGGTGCTGGCGCAGGCCAACATACCTGGCCGCAATCAGGGTCAAACGAAGCCATACTATCTCATGTTCAGAGCGTCGCTACAGGGCTACAGCAACGACTCGATCGGTTTAGACGACATAACGGTGCTCAATAGCCGCTGTCCGCCGACACCTGTTTGTGATTTTGAGGTAATTTAAATCAAAAAAATAATTTAATTTTTCATTGAATTTCATAAACACTTTAGTTTTGAGAAAACAATATCAGAAAAAAATAAATTTTCCAAATATTTTCATTTTTTAATAAACTGTAAATTTTTAACAAAATTCTATTTTTGTTATACTTGGATAAAATGTATATACTTTGTGGATAACAAACGATGGTGACTTTTTTCTGTCTATCATAGATTTTAAAAGAATATTCTGCTTATGTCAAAATATTTCACTTTTCACAGAATATTCTTAAATTTTATGTCTTATGTAAAATATTTTTCATTCTTCATTACAGTTCGACTTTTGTGATTGGTCACACAATGACCAGGATATCATACGCGCCAATGCTACATCAAGTTCGATACCGCCGTTCGATCACACCCTGGGCACATCTGAGGGCTCATACGCGCGCATACAGTCCGTAAACAAACTCGATTCAATGGCGTTCAAGTTAAACAACACAGGATTCTTCAATCCCAATCTACCTGTCCAGCAGAACATGTGTCTGAAGATGTGGTACTATTTCGGCGGCACTCAAACCAACGGCGATTACGTACAGATAATGACGTCAAAGGGCACGCCACAGGTGACCAACGCCGTCAGTGTTGGCCAGTTAGGAAATCTCAATCAATGGCTTTATATGCGATACTCATTCCTGGCCAAAGCGAACGACACGATAGAGATTGGGGGCCAGATATCGAGCAATGATTCTGTGATCGCATTCGACGACATACAGATACAGAATAGCGCGTGCGAAAGGCCAGGGATGTGTGATTTCGAGAATGGTTAGTTAAAGCTATGAATTAGTATTTGATTTATTGACAAAAAACAATAGAATTATTCTTAAAAATATATTCCTTTTTAAGAACTATTTATTATAGAGAACTGTAAACAAATATATATTTCTAGATATTAGTTTACCTAGCACAGTATTATTTATCAGAATTGGTACCAGTCATTGTCTCTTAAATTAATGATAAGTTTATTATTTTTCGTTTCAATTTCTCAACTCTAAATATCATGAAAACATTTTTGAATTGAATTATTTTTTTCTAACAATTTTTTTTCAATAGAAAAATATTTTCAATATATTTTCAATGCTTTCAGACTTTTGTGGCTGGACTGACGCTCCGGCCATACCCAACAAACGCCGCGTCCTATGGGAGCGCAACTCTGGCCAAACGCATAGCGTGTACGGACCGCGCAGTGACCACACGACTGGTACCGAAGAGGGCTGGTATGTGTTCGTCCCACTCGACGATCAATTCAATGGCGTGGCATCACTGCAGTCGGAGACGCTCTCTATGGGCTCAACCGTTTGCTTCGGCTTCTATTACCACATATGGACGCAAAACAGTAAATACGAGCCCCTGTTGAGCGTCTCGTATGCCGTTCCCAATGAGACGGCGATGACATTCCTGGCCAACATCACCAGTGATCTGACAAGAGTTTGGACGAAATTCAATAAAACGATAACAAATTTGCCACAAAATTATCGCTTCATTTTGAGCACATATGAGGGCCGGACATCGCGTGCCGATGTGGCCGTGGATGACATATTCGTGTTGAACTACGCTTGTGACCAAGGTCAGGTGGTGACCGTCGCACCGCCCACTACGCCTGAGCCTGTGATCGACAAGCAATGGGATTGTGATTTTGAGAGTCAATGCAAGGGTTGGACATCCGATGCCAACTGGCAGGTGACGAATTGGAACGGTAAGTGTGATATAATGCTGGATATAAACAGGGGTATTATTTTCTATTTTTAAAATTAAATGACCAAGGTAATGTAAAATTACCCTTTTAAGTGATTCCCAATCCTTCAAACCTTTACATCAATATCTATTGCAATGAAATTATATTTACAATTAGTTTACAGTTTTTATTGGTTTTTATCTCATTTTTTTCTCCAATACCCGATCAGTGACCTCAAAGTTGGGTCCGCGCACTGACCACACCCTACGCAACACGAAGGGCCACTTTATGATGTATACAGCACAGCCAAACGCACCCAACCCGGTGTCGCTGGTGTCGACGCCCATAACCATCGAGCCAATGATCGCCTGCTTCTCCTTCTACTACTTTATCGACACCGAATCGAAGCTCAATCTAACCGTCGGCTTCACGACCGACAGCCCCAACAAATACATCGAACTCTACCGAACGCACCCATCGATCATCGCCAAGGCCTGGAAGCTGGCGATGACGGCCATCGCGTTGGACAAGAACATCAAGATCTCGATCGGCATAAATCATACGCTGAATGGCTTTGTGGGCGCCGTCGCCATCGACGACATACGACTCACGCCCGGCCAGTGCACCGAAGCCATGGGCTCTGTGTGTGACTTCGGCTCAGGCTATTGCGGGTATTCCGTTCAGCGCACGTCAACCCCCTATAGCTTTTCTGGCATCGGGTATATACAGGACGGGTATGACAAGTTCACGCAGGGCCTCCCGGGGCCGTACATGGATCATACGTCGGGAGACAGCGCCGGCGAGTTTTTCCTGTTCGCGAAGCGCAAAGCGAACCCCAATTACGCCTATACGACGAATCTCATCATAAATGACTTGAAGCCAAACGTCATGAAAGCCCAGTGCCTGAAGTTCTGGTACCAAATACAAGTGAACTACAGTTCCTCGTTCAGCATATATGTCGTTCCTGTCAACCAAAAAGTCTATTTCGGCGCTCTATGGCAGCCCTCGTATGCCAACTTCACCACGTGGACGATGGGCCAGTTGACTGTCAACGTTCCCTTTCAGCACAAGATTGTCATCTCGTTTGTTATGCCTAAGGATTACAACAACTCGTGGATAGCGTTGGACGACATCAGTCTGACCAATGGTCAGTGCGAAGCACCGGTCAGCTGTGACTTTGAGGAGGACTCGTGCTCTTGGAATAATGTCCCATCACCAGGGGTCATTATCAATAGGAACTGGGCCAGATATACAAGTAAGTCTCTCTCTCTCTCTCTCTCTCTCTCTCTCAATACTTACAAACTGTAACTCAAATATTATTGAGTTTTTCACTCAATGTTTGCATTAAAGGCTTAGACGCCGTTCAGTAGACGAGAGGTAAGAGAGCTGAACAGTATATAAAGTTAATCAGTGCTGACAGGGGTTAGTGAGGAAAGGGAGACCAATGAGATATTCTCAGACATGTCTGTGTTTTTTCTGTATACAAAATGTAATGAAATATGAAAATAAAGTTTTTATTTATTGTTCTCATAAATACAGTATAAAAATAAGGGGCTCAATAGAATAGAGAACACCCTATGGTGTATACAGTGTATAAAATCGCTTAACAGTTAAAGACTGTAATGATTTTTAAAGAAAATTCATTTCTCTATAACTTTCTCTCTTATGTGATTGAATGGATTAATCACTGCCTCAGAATAGTGTCTGTCCTTTGATTAGGAACTCATTCTTCTTATATTTTGTCAAATTTTTTTTAATCATTTCATATGTATTTTACTTCAGGTCCGCCTCCGCCCAACACCACATGGATAGGCCCTCCATATGATCACACAGTGAAAGGCCCGGGTGGTTCATACCTGTACCTTAAATCAGCGCAAAATCCCACATCCATAAGGGCTGACATGGAGTCAATGGTAGTGCCACTGATTGGTGACAAATGTCTATCGGTTTGGACACAACTCTTTGGGAACAACACATCACTCGAGCTGTCATTACATACCTATGGCACGAATTGGACGACAGGGGAGAAGATCGAACAAATACAGTCTGTGCTCAACGTTAGCGCACAGAGGATCATATGGAGCCAATACTCCGTGGCTATTGACCCTGGCCATTATGTGGGGGTAAGGGATATCAAGGCCAGAGTCACGGGATATGCGAAACAGGCGAACAGTTTCATAGCGCTCGACGATATTCGTTTAGCCGACGGCAAGTGTCCGGAGTCGCAGACATTCGTGTGCACCGACGGCAAGGAACTGTCGTTAGAGAAGGTGTGCAACTTTGTCAACGACTGTCCACACGCGCCATACGATGATGAGCTCAACTGTGGTGTATGTGATTTCGAGAAAGGTATTCCACATTGGATTCTATGAGTAAAAATTTTTTTTTAGGAAATACCCCTTTAAAAATATTAGCAGAAATACCCCTTAAAATAAATTCTATATTTATCTCTCTTTGTGCCCCTGACAGACACGTGCGGCTGGACTAACCTTCAACGCTATGGCTATCAGTGGATGAGAAGAGACGCCAGTGATAGGAGAGTACATAATGACCCGCAAACGGACGGCGCCAACAAAACGACTGGCCATTACATGATATTAGACGAAGGAAGTGCTACTTCAATAGCAGTGGCGGACTTGCAGAGCATAACCGCATACCAGAACCAATTCAAACGCGCCTATCATTCATGCGAAATGACTTTCCACTACTATATGAGCGTCAGTGAAATCGACAGCTATTTGGAGGTGAAAATCAGGTCTCCCTTTGGCTCGTCCAATGTGCTGGTGTGGCGCCAGGCCGGTGACCATGGGTTGGAGTGGTCGGTGGCCAACGTAAGCATCGGAGCGCAGACGTCATTCATCATTGATATCAATGGCTTTTATTCGCAAACGACTGATGGAGTGCTAGCTATAGACGACATCTCATTCGCTAACTGTGCACCTCCTGAGCCAACGACAGGTGAATATGAGATCAATTATTCTATAACATCAAGGTTATAAATACCAAGGACAAAGGAATTTAGAATAAATAGAATTTTTTAAAATTCTGTTTATATTTATTCTGTGAAAGAATTTGTTTTAAGAATATTCAGATTTTTATTTAAAAAATATTATTTTTTATCGATTTTTTCGTTTATTGTTTAACATTGGGTTCTATACAATAGGCGACTGTCCCAACAATGCCATCAAATGCAAGAACAATAACGTGTGCATCGATAAGAACGTACTGTGCGATGGAGTGGATGACTGCGGCGACTACTGGGACGAGGCGTATATGATGTGCTATAGGGGCGCCGGCAGTAATGTCAGCAAATGTACGTTTGAGACCGACTGCGGCTGGAGTAAAGAGATGGACGGCAGCACCGGGTGGACAGTCATACAAGTGGGTTCACAGCAATATCTCAACGCACTGCACAACATGACCGGCCCGACGACCGATCACACGTCGATTCGCGGCCAGGGCTCATATCTGGCGCTTGAGGCGCTTTCACCTAAAGACTACGGCACAAAATCACGGCTATTGACTCCGATGATCGTCACAGGGAAAGACACTCCCTGTGCTATGCGTGTGTTTTACTACATGTTCGGCAACTCATCACAAATGGGTTCGCTGTCTATATATGTGCGCTATTCCGACGCCGACATCAAAGCCAAGGAAGACTTTGTAAGGAAAGGCGATTTGGGTCAGCGCTGGTATAGGGCTATCTATGAGTGGACAGACACGCGTCCGTTTCAGTTCGTCATCGAAGGACAGGTAGGTAGTGGTGTGCAATCGGACATTGTAGTCGACGACATAAGCTTTACGAACGGCTGTCAGCCATCAGATGCTAAGCCGGTAACTCAAACACCAGGTACTTCTACCACCCTTTCCTCTTCGGGTACGTCTTCGGTCACAACTGAAGGTAACCCTAATGTGGGAAAAGGCGATAAAGAGGTCAAGCATTCAAAAGGTTTGTCCGAAAAGAAAACATATTATTTGTTAAACACTTGCGTCTGTTGTCTATCGAATAGCCGGTGCGATAACTGCCGGAGTTTTAGTGCCAGTGCTCTTGATAGGAGCGGTGCTCGGCGCCTGGTACTACAGGCGCTATCGAAGGGAACAGCGCCACGATGATAGGATCGCCTTCACTGTGAACGGCGATAACGAGAATGTGTGCATACAGTCTACCAGTGCTCACAACAATCCACACTTTCAGGGCTTTTGAGTGCGAGTGAAGAAAAACGCATTCATTTTGTATATAAAATAAAATAAATTTAATTTTTATTTAATAGAAAAAATTGATTAAAAATAATATTTAAAATTATTTAAACATTTATAAAATAAAAGTCAATTAATTTACTCAATAATAGTGTATTAGAGATAAAAACGTTAAAAGTGATTAAATGAAGATTATTCAAATAGAAAGCTGAAAAATGTTTTTCACTCAACTTTAACGTGGTCTTCAATGTCTTAAATATCCTTGCAAGATCAATGTCATCGTCGCCACCACATATTATATCTTTATCATCAAGGCAGGTGCAATGTAGTAATGTTTTAGCGTCGGCACATTCACTGAAATCTCGATATTTCTAAAGTACTATTCATTTGTGTGAAAGTTTTCATTGCATTTTAAGGATATTTTAGTGCAAACTTAGACCAAAAATGATAAAAAAATTGATAACTGTTTTAATGCAATTTAATTTATTGTTCTAAACAAAGATTTAAAATATATTCAAATGTTTTTAATTGAAAATTACAATATAAAGAGAATGTAGTTAAGGTATTTCTATTTTTAGCATGGTGTTTTACATATAGAAGACATGAATTAATTTTCTAATTAATTGTAATGTGTATTAAAAATAACATTTGATTATAAGTAATTAAAAGAATATTGTTTAGAAATATACAAAACAGAATATTTTGTTATTATTTTTATTTTGAAATTGCTTATAACAACGCTTTACATAATGAACGTAGTACATAGATTTGGTCTTACAATCATTATTCAATTCGATTATAATCAATACATTCTTTGAAGTGATCAGGGTCCTCGAATGCCTTACCATCACTACACGTGATGCCAAGAAATCGTGTTTGAAGTTCATTCTGTTTGACCCAATATGTGCGACAGTCCTCACAGTCGATGGGATTTTTATATATTTCAATTGTATTATTCAAATCGTTTTTGAGGAATTGAAGCAAAACGTCTTCAGAGAGATATGATATTAATGGATTGGTATTTAAATTTATATGAGTTGGTCTTCTAATATTAGAAAGAGAATCAAGAGCAAAGCTTTCCATTTTGAGTCCATCAGAAGATAAGCCAATATATAATAATTCATTTGAAGAATCATCAAAAGAGAAGGCATTGGAAGAAATGTAATCAATTTTATTATAAAAAACAAGTATTTTCAAACCACTCATATGTCTGAACCCAAAACTACCGATTTTTGTGGGCGAATGTAAATCAAAACGTTCAAGATCATTTTGAAAGCCATACGATGACGTGAATGCATTGTTTGGCAGTTCAATCAACAGAGGGTTTTTGTATTCATCCATATTGGTGACGGATATAAAATTTTTCATGAAATTCAATATCGATTCTTGTGTTAGTGCAGGGTTATATTGAATATGCATTTCTTTGGTCACATTATTCGTAGCCATGAACGTTGTACTGTTAATTGTGACCAAGTTCGTTCCTTGAATTGTTATCACATCAAAAGTAATGTCTTGAAAAACATTGTCAGGAATTGTAGTGACTTTTGTGTTGTTCAAAACAAAATACTTGTAATGTTTTTGCTTTAATTTCGAAGTAGTCTTCAATGTTTGAAATATCTTTGCTAGATCAATATCATCGCTGCCATCACATATGATATGGTTGTATTGACAACCGGTGCAAGGTAATATTGCATTTGCGTCGGGACATTCACATAAAACTTGAGAGATTAAAGTGAAAAGTAAAACTGCAAAAAAGTATTAGGTTTAGTATTTAAATAACTTTCCTCCTTGGTTATACCTTTTAAAATAGCCATATTATAATTTTATTTTAAAAAAAGTTAATTTTAATATTTGTAGCTTTTGTTTAAATATTGGCTTTTATATACATTTATTACCAAAGCATGTGAACACATTCTCACATATATTCTCATATATTTTCAGTCAAAACTTGAATTATTTGTCTCTTTATCTTATATTAAAGATATTTATCATTATTTTATTAGAAATAAATTTTGTATTAAACAATATATTTTGAAAAATTAATATATTTTTTAAATCAAGTATTTTTACAGTATATTAATATATAGTAATAACTGTTCTTGATATAATAATTAAATAAATGTTTAGTTCTAAATTATAAAATGTATAAAATTATTAGAAAATAATTTTCATAATATCAAAAAAATAATGATATTAATATTGTTATAAGATGGTTGGATCCTGTTTAACATTTGGTTCCGGTTCACATTGATAGCTCATATTTTATCAATCACATGAATAGTAATCATGGTTAAATATTTTCCTTTGCCAATGATAACCTTCATAAATAACCTTTCTATATTCTTATGAGACTGTGTGCATAGAGCCTAACAGTGCTCATACCAATACACCTATAGTGTTGAGAAGTGAATGGTATAATGTGTCACTTTTAGGTCCTTGGTGCTCTACATGTTTACTATCAACTCGTTCATTGAAGACAATTTAAATCCTTTTTACAGTGTCGGCGAACATTTATATAAATGATTTAAAAATATTATTACATTTTTGTAATTTACAAATATTCAAACATTTTGAATATAAAAATAATTTTTGTTTCTCATTCATTGTAAAGTGTAATAAAAATAATTTCTTTTATGTACCTGGTGCTCTTCTAGACGTTTAGGTAAGAAATTAAAACCTTGTTTATAATGTCGGCGAAATATTGTATTAATTAATTAAAAATAATATTAAAAATATTAAAACATTTTAAAAATAAAAATGAATTTATTTTCTCATTTATTGTAATGTGTATTAAAAATAACATTTAGTTATATAGAATTAAAAGAATAATATTTAGAATAATACAAAACATATTTTGTATTTATTTTAATTTTGTAATTGCTTTTAACTGCGCTTTAAGTTAGGAACGAAGTTTATAGATTTGGTTATAAAATCATTTTTCAATTTGATAATAATCAATACATTCTTCAAAGTGAGTAGGGTCATCAAATGATTTGCCATCACTACACTTAATGTTCAGAAATCGTGTTTGAAGTGCATTCTGTTTGACCCAATATGTGCGACAGTCCTCACAGTCAATCGGATTGGCATTTATGTTAATTGTGTTCTTGGATTCGTTTTTAAGGAATTGGAGGAAAATCTTTTCGGAGAGATATGTGATGTCAGGATTTTTTTCTAAATTTATTGCAGTCGGTCTTCTAATATCAGAAAGAGAACCAAGAGCAAAGCTCTCTATTTTGAGTGCTTTACCACGCAGGTCAATATTCAATAAGTCATCTGAGGGCTTGTCGAAGGTGAAGGCATTTGAGGAAATATAGTCAATATTTTTATTATTGAAATCAAGAGTACTTAAAGCACTCATATGTCTGAACGCTAAACTTCCAATTTTTGTGAATGATGTTAAATCCAAATGTGAAAGGTCATTCTGATTACCATACACTGATGTAAATGCTTCGTTTGGCAGTTCAGTCAATAGAGGATTATTTTCCTCTTTCATATATGTGACGGATATAAAGTTTTTCATGAAATTCAATATCGATTCTTGTGTTAGTGCAGGGTTATTTATAATGTATAGTTGTTTTGTCAAATTATTCGTTGCCATCATCGATGTGCTATTAATTGTGACCAAGTTCGTTCCTTGAATTGTTATTTTATCGAAAGTAATGTCTTGAAAAACATTGGCCGGAAGTGCAGTGACTTTTGTGTTATTCAAAACAAAATACGTGTAATGTTTTTGCTTCAATTCAGAAGTGTTCTTGAGTGTCAGAAATATTCTTGCTAGATCAATATCATCGCTGCCATCACATATTATATGGTTGTATTGACAACCGGTACAAGGTAGTATTGCTTTAGCGTCGGGACATTCACACAAAACTCGAGCCAACGAAGATATTAAAATGAAAATTAAAACTGAAAATAAGTATGAAATTTTGTATAAAGTATTATTAACATATCACCTATATCATACCTTTTACTTTACCCATAATATTATACTTTTATTTTAAAACAATTTATTTTGAATAATTAATGCTTTTGTTAAATTATTGGTTTTTATATACTTTTAATACAAAACATGTGAATATATTCTCAGCCAAAACTACAATTTATTGTCCCTTTATCTAATATTATAGATATTTATCATTATTTTAATAGTAATTTTTTATGTAATAAATTAATATATTTATTAAATCAAGTATTTTTACATTATATTAATATATTGTATATTAAAAACTGTACTTGCTTGCTAAATTTAATAAAGACTTATTATTTATTAATTAAATGAATTATTTAAATAAATATTAGAAACACACTTTTTTCGAAAAAATCAAGGATATTAATTCTATTATAAGAGACTTTAATCTTGTTTAACATTTGGATCCGGTTCACATTGATGATTTATGTTGAATCAATCACATGAATAGGAAGCAAGGTTGAATATTCTTAAATATTTTTATATGCTAATGATAACCTACAAAGATTATATTTCTCCTTTTTTCTGAGAATGTGTGCATACAGTCTACCTGTGCTCACACCTATCTACAGTATAAAATAAGGGCTGAAACCATTAATGAGTTTGAAGTAAGTGATAAAGAACATATTCATTTTGAATTAAAAAACATTATTTAAGTATATTTTTGAATATATTAATAATTTCTGTAAATAAAACGCAATAAAAGTTCTTATTGAATGGTTTTAGTTTAAATATTACCATGGTTATTTATGTGATAAAAAATTATTTTACAAAATATAGAATATATAACAACAATTGAATTTATAAGATTTCATGTGTTGAACAAAACTTAAGAGTTGATAAAAAGATAAATCAATGAAATCATTGCTGACTTTCATTGCAAAAAATCAAAAAATATTTTCGTAAACATAGAGTCATTAAAAGAGTTGTCATACTATAGATACTATGGTATTCATAGATCAGTTTCACTTGTTTATAACTAAGGATTCCAAAATAGACTCCATTTATTGCATAGATATAACATACGTAAAACCATTGAATAATTGATTGAAAGCATTCACAACAAACATTACAAATAAATAAAGGAATAAATTTAACATAAATATTAAAATAATGAAAAAAAATTACAAAAAAGGTAGTGACATTTGTTGTCAAATAACCCCCTGATATAGGGATACATTATCACTATTTATCTAAACCCCTTTGAATTTCTGGAATTCATAGATTTATTACATTTTCGTTAAACAGAAATCATATTAATATTGACTTTAAAATTGTTAATAAAAATGTTGTTTCAATTTATGGTTTTTGTGACGATTTTGTCAAACATTTGCATTGCTGTCGAAGTTCATAAATGTGGTCAGTATTGAAATACCCCTTTATTATATAAAATACCCCTTATTATATAGAATATCTATATTATAAAACATTTATAAAAATGAAAATAATTTTTAAAATTAATTAAATACTAATAACTCGTAGAAAATGTGATCATATTTTAAACATACCTTGATCATTTTATATACCATAAATAGGTCCATCAAAAAAAGATCCAGAGGCAATATCAGAGGAATTCTCTGGGTTTGCAATGGAGTATAAGGTTGGAAAGGGTGATAATGATTGGGCGAACGCATGCGAAGATAACAATGAGTGCTGGATCAAAAAGGGTGCGCCCATTCGGTTCGCAGTGGATTTCAAGCCGAGTAATGAATATAGTTTTTTGTGTCAATTAATGATAAAATATTTGTTTTCATAACAAAAAAGATTTCAATGAATCGGTCGCTGATCTCGAAATAAAGTTTCAGCTCATAGTGAATGAGGAATCGGTGGAAACGACTTTCCCATTAGAGGACAGAGATGTGATGAAATTTATAACCCTGGACAATAAGCCGGTTCAAGAATTAGAAACCAAATCAATCTATCGTTTGAAATATGACATTTGGTTCGGGCTTTTGACCCCATCTGTGAGCAGTGATTCATATTATTCTATTCTCAAGTCATATATACTTTTTTGTCACCCTTTTATAGAGTCCATTTAACATGACCCTGGATTTAGAGTGTGACCCGGGGCGGATGGCTTGTGGTGTGATTCGGGGCTATTTTGTTGATTAACTCAAGTGTTTATAAAAGAGAAAAATATTTTAAAATATTTTTTATTATTCTTTGAATTTTATTTTAATGTTAATTTCGATTCAAAAATTTTTCGGTTAATATTTGGCTTAAAAAATGTGAAATTGTTTTGAAAATTATGTTTAATTTTGACAATAATTCATATATTCTTTCGTTCAATAAATGTCTAAAAAAATAATTATTAAGTTTTTTGTCTTCAATACAATGCGATTGATTCGCATATCTATTAATATGACTTCCTTTGAATACGACTACAGTTGTTATACAATGAATAAGACAGGAATGGGATGTCGAATGAAACACTTGTGTGTGATATATGTGTTCATAGTTTTGACGTTAAATCCATTAATAAGAAGTAATTACAGGAAACGATTGACACGTATTGATAGAACTCGTAGTTATTCATTGGGAACAAATCATAGCAATAGAACCCAATGGAAGGGCCGGACAGACGTTCACAGAATGAGAGGACTTTCAATCGTATAGGAATTGAGAGGAAATTACTGTTGAGATATGTGTAGAGAAGAGGATAGGGCTTATGTGCCGCTTTGGTCACCCAAGTGCTCATTCGGTTCACCATAAATACCACTCCGAAGACAGTGGCGAATATGAATGCGGCGGCGAATCTGAAGTAGAAGTACGTGTCCTTCGCATGTGTTATGTACATCATTATCTCCAGTGCCGGCGTCGCGAAGTAGTAGTGTATAAACAGAATATATTTGAAGAATTGATTCAATTCGTGAGTGAGTTGTGAGACAGTGTTGTGTTCAATGATAGCCCTCATAAGTAGTGCACTATTTCTATACTGAAGACTCCTTTTGATGTCTTCATACAAGTCATTGAATTTGTATTTAAGATAAAGTGATGGCAAGTAATAAACAATTAAACCGATGGAAACGACGGCATATAATTGAATGGTCCACAAGAATGTCATTACAGACCAGAATATGACACCAATGAATGTGAAGCCAGAATTTGGGTCTAAGTATGCAATGATTGCAGCACTCAATAGAAAGCCATTCGTTGTGACAATCAATGACCAGAAGACTTGTTTGAGAAGATATTTCGTCATCAAATTCAATGATAATATCATTCGTCTGTATTTCAATGGAGTCAACAGTGGGTGAAAGTGTCGGTGTTTCATGTGATACAGAAATGCCATTAAATGCAAGGAATGTCCGCTTTCTTGTATTTGAAGCGTGAGTAGAATGGAGAGTATGACCAGTGCCGCGATGGCAATCATAAATGAGATGAGCCTCGCGTTGCCCAATAGATAGTTCGGGTCGCACATGACTGCCCGCATCCATGGCCTGTTGACCAGCGCCGACACCATGAATCGCAGGCCGACGACAAGCAGAACCACTTTCGGTATTGAGACGACAGTTTTGCGCCATTTGTGTTGAATGCCATTCATATAGTCGTCGAATGTATGCGAAATTGAGAGCAAATAAAGTGAGAAAAAGTTTTCAATTTTTTCAATCGCTTTAAATTCGTCGACATTTTTGATAATAAAATTACTGTATTTTTGTTTAAGATTTATTTTTCGGATCATTTTTAAGACCTAAAACTTTTCATGTCTTTCCTCACAAAATGATGTCTGCATTGAAGGAGAAAAAAAATTATTAAATTTTTTTTATTGATTTTATATATCATTAAAGAAAATATTTCTTATTCTGAAAGTCATTAAAACACAAAACAATCATTAATTCATACGATTTCTTGTGTACTATTTTATTGTAAATACCCCTTAATTATGATTGTAATTAAGTTCTAATTTATATTCCTTATAAAAAATGTTTGAATTCAAATGTATTTGAAATGAATTTTTTAATGATGCTATTGTTACACTTAATCTTTTCATGTCTTTCCACACAAAATGATGATTGCATTGAATGGAGAAAAAAAATATTTATTATTTAAAATTTTTTTTATTGATTTTATATATCATTAAAGAAAATATTTCTTATTCTGAAAGTCATTATAACACAAAGCAATCATTAATTCATATGATTTCTTGTGAACTATTTCTATAAAAATGACATATTTTATGATAAATAGCCCTTAATTATGATCGTAATTAAGTTCTAATTTATATTCCTTATAAAAAATGTTTGAATTTAAATGTATTTGAAATGACTTTTTTGATGAATGCTAAGACATGTTAAATGGATGTCGAAGGCCAGATAAGTTACGGTTTGCAGTCGAACATTCCCCGTCCATTGAGAAGTGCTACAGAAGTGAACAGCGCTGTCAGCGACGATAACGAGAATGTGTACATACAGTCTATCAGTGCTCACAACTATCTAAACAAAACGCATTGAATTTGTATATAAAAAACTTTTAATATTTTCATTCAAAAAAAATATATTAAAAATTATTTTTAAAATTATTTAAACATTTATTAAATAAAAGTCAATTAATATTCTTATTAATAGAAATATTTAATAGAAATAACCTTGGTTATAATTGAATAAAAGAAAATTTCTTCACATAATACAAAACAGAATATTTTATTGTTTATTATTTTTAATTTTCAAAGATTATAACTACGCTTTTACACAGTGAACGTAGTATATAGAATTTAGCTTAACAATCAATTTTTCAATATGATCTACATTTTTTGAAGTGATCAGGATCGTCGAATGGTTTACCATCACTGCATGTGATGTGAAGAAATTGCCATTTAAGTGCAGTCTGTGTGACCCAATATGTGCGACAGTCTTCACAATCGATGGGATTGTCTTTGACGTCAATTGTGTTCTTCAAATCGTTTTTAAGTAAATCATGAAAAACGCCTTCAGAGAGATAAGTGATGTCGGGATTGCGGCTTAAATTTATTGTCGTTGGTCTTTTAATGTCAGAAAACGCACCAGGCGAAATGTTCTCCATTTTGAGATGAACCTTACCTAGTTCAATATTTAATACTTCGCTTGACTGGACATCGAATGTGAAGGCATTTTGAGAAATGTGGTCAATATTATTAGCAAAGGCGATGAGAGTCAAAGCACTCATATGTCTAAACGCAAAGTTACCGATTTTTCTAGGAGAATATAAGCCCAATTCATCAAGGTGATTCTGATGCAGAGATGTGAACGCTGCAGCTGGCACTTCAGTGAACAGAGGATTGTTGTTTTCTGCCATATCTATGACGGATATGAATTTTTTCATGAAATTCAATATCGATACTTGTGTTAGCGCATGGTTATTGCGAATGGTCAAATACTTTGTCACATTATTCGTCGCCATCACTGTTGTGCTGTCAATAGTGACCAAGTTAGTATTCTCGATTATTATGTTTCCAAATGTAATATCTTGAAAAACATTGTCCGGAATTGCAGTGACTTTTGTGTTACTCAAAGTGAAACGATCGTAATGTTTCTGCTTTAACTCAGACGTCTTCGTCAATGTTTGAAATATCTTTGCTAGATCAATGTCATCGTCACCACCACATATGATATCATTTTCTTCACCGCATGTGCAAGGTTGTATTGCTTTAACGTCGGGACACTCACAGAAAACTCGAGCCAAGAAAGAGAATAAAATGAAGAGTAATACTGAAAATAATAATTTTGAAGATTAGTATACAATATAACTAATAAACCTTGGTCATACCTTCTAAATTATCCATTGTATCTTTTTTTAAAACTGTTTATATTACTATAAAAGTTTATATAAAATTATTTTCATAACAATTTGTTTATATACTTTTTTACTATAAAAATGTTACCACATTTGGAGCAACTTTTTGAAATTATATTTTCATTATCTTATATTAAAGATATTTATCATTACTATAGCGTATAAAATCACATAAATACATATCTTCAGCGGTTAGAGATATCAAGAAACAGATTGAAGATGTGTCCGAATCATAGAAAAAGGGTTATTTTGGCAGAGTTTAAAAATGCATAAAAAAATATAAATACA
>JAQIXR010000464.1:0-27130 GCA_034700825.1 Quadroppia sp. Gr-Ori-00064 | reverse complement strand
TTTGACCGAAATAAACCGCCGAATTTTGCTAAAAGTCCCAATTTTTTTCGGTCTGACCGATATTGACCGCCGAATTTATTTTGAATTGACCGAAATCGAAATACACTATTTATAATGAAATGCAATTTTATATCAATTTTGAACGAATTCACATAAATATAAACGTTTTTATTTTATTTATTTTGTGATAACAATCTCTAAATAAAATGTTTAAACGAAAAGAATTGAACAAAAAATGAAATTTCTTTCTGAGAAATACATCTATGATTGCATTGAACATGAATTCTTTGTCCAATCGATAGCCATAACAGATGTAATCATACTTTCCTTATGATTCAAAACACATTAAATGAAACAGTGTTTAAACTTCAAGCGTTCATTGGTTTAGAGCGCATGTATTCCTCTGTTAATCATGTTTTGATGTAAAGTGTTTTTGCTTTAAATCTCATTCGTATTAAAATTCTTACGCTTTTTATATTTCAATAAACAAAGTCTTAAACAAAGTCTTAAATAACTATTTTGTGAAAAAATAATTTAATTTTTCACAATATATCTGACGTTTTAGTCATTGAAATGTTTGAAATGAAACACAAATTGTTTTGAAAAACTCCGTATATATTATGACTAATCCATATTTGGCGAAAGGATGAGCCGGTTATACAAGTTTGCGGCTCAACAATACTGTATATACACTAACCAACCATCGAATGGTTGTGCCTTTCATTCGCTATTCAACTCATATTGAGATAAAGAATAGAAATTAATTAAATTAAATTTGAAGGTCAACACTGAATGCTGAGCACTGGTAGGCATTGGAAGCGACCAAATGTTGACAATATATTCAACGAACAATGTTTTGGGTAAACAAATGCCATAGAAATATACATAAAATGATTAGTCTATGAGTAAATAGTGTAATGACGTGCGCTATCAGTCAAAAGCCATGTCAATTAAGGGCCAGTTATGTAATTAATATATTATATAACATTCAAAAGCCATTCCACACATACTGTATGTGTGGCTCAAGAAAACAAGAATTTTCGCTGCGATTCTCGACTACAGTGTGTGTTATGTAATGTTTTGGCGCATATTTGCCATTGGAATCGCTATATAAGCCATACCACGAGGGGATATACGCACGCGGTATCGCTCGGTTGGCTTTACGTAATTTTGACGTAAAATACTAGAAAGTAGTAACTGCTTAGCGCTGATTGGATGGCAGAGTTCCGGCGCTCCATATATGGAAATAAGTGGTCGCGGCCTTCATTCATAACATTTTTTCAAGCACTCGGCGCTGCTATAAGAATAATAGACGTAGAATTGACGTAACCCATAGTTGTAGAGCCAGCCTAACAGTGCGGAGGCATCAATGAGAGAGCGATTCTGTTGCTGATGACTGTCCTCATAGTCTCACTCCTTAGTAAAGCACAAGAATTTCATCATTGAGTTTCGCATACACTCTATGTGTTTGAATGTGTCTCTCATTGAAAACTATTGTTTTGTCGTTCAAAATATCGTTAATGTTGTGTCAAAGCTATACTTAAGTCAGTGAATAATATTGTTCTTCACTTCATATGATTGTTATATTTCGCGAATATTCTTGAAAATTGTTTCCAAAGAATATCTCATATTCTTTACTATACATACAATTGTTTTAACTTTTTTTTTGTGTCAATCGATACAAATGTTATGTTTTTGTGGCTTTGAATTCAGGCTTAAAATACAATCGATTTTATGATAAGTCAGTCAAAGCCCTCGACTGTAATCTCAATATTTGTCGAACTCTTCAATTTGAGTCGAACTAATCACAAGAGATCGGGCAAAACGCCCGACTCTTCGGCCAAGTCGTCGTCCAATTCTTCGTCGTCTATAGACTGGGCCGAAGTGTCGACATTAGGCACTTCTGCCACCGATTGTGTGTTTATTGAACCGTTTGACAACTTTCTTGTGCCCCCACTCGAGGCACCGGGAAGTGACAAACTGTTGACTTCAGGCACAATGATTATGGAAGGACTGGACTCAATCACTCAGTTGGCACTGAGTGAACCCCAACACTATAGCCTGAGCTTTGACTCATATAAATTGCATTCCGACTCCGATGACAACCCCTCGCCGTCGCACTCAGTCATCGAGTCGGCCAGTGGTCGACCTGACGAACCGGCCACTGCTGGCGAGCGAACACCGGGCAGTCCGGGCAGTGCCACCGGCACTGGAGATAACACTAATCTGTCTCTAATTGACGACACACTCAACACACCTGTATCTACCAGTTCCGATATGCCGGCTTTCTTCTCAATTGTCACCTCTATTCCCGATGCGGTTCCGATCACAGGTACGAACCATTATATTCTATGTCTAAAAATCATAGACAAAGAAGTGTTTCATTGTTTATAAGCTTTTGTTTATGTTTTGTTTATATGAAAACATCTGTAGTTATGGTATAATAGTGTAGAATAAGTGTGAGAAGAGGTGTAGGAGTTATGACTGAATGACTGGCAAATCACCTGTTTTTAGGTGATAGACATTACATAACACACGCACTCATGTGACTGAAGAACATATGAGAGATACCGATGCTCTGCGCTATACTAATGAATGAGTTTTGAGTTTCATTGTTATATAATCACAATATTATATAAGAAAATATTCCATAAAAAACAAAAACTCTTTTTTAATGGGGTTTTCAAACATTTTTTGGACGATATGTATATTGAAATCAAAAAAAATGAAACCATTTTTTTCTTTCACTCAAACTTTGATTTTTGTTTAATATATTAATTAACAAAAATGTGAGAGAAATATGAAATAAATTCATTTAAAAACCATTTGTGATCTAAATATTGATATTATTAGAGAATATAAAATGTTTTTATTGTTTTGAATATATTTCAAGGCTTTCGACAAACAGTTTATTGGAGTTTAAAAATATTTGTATTTAAATTGAAAACATATTTAAATGCCGTTTAGAAAAACACACCTAAAAATAATTGATGCAAAATATTAATGATATATTACATACCAGTGCTTCAAATGCTAATGCCTGCGCTATTCTCTTTATACGGTATGTCGTTTCAAGAGCACAGGTATTGCCATATATAGACAAAAAGCCTCTAATGTATTGAATCGATAGAGAAAGAAAATAATCTTTTTTTAAAATGTATTTAATATAAAAGTCTTGCAAAAAAATCGTAATACACTTTCCTAAACATATACTGACAATACTATTAAGCACTTTGAGAGCACAGGTATTAGCCAACAGTGCGCTAACAACCGCATCGATTGTGAACATGTGCTGCAATTTTGCCAAATTTGACGCTTAATATCAAATAATTAACAATTTATTTGTTTATCAATCGTTTACTTAAAGCAAAACAATTGTGTTTTGAGAATAAAATTAATTAAAAATTGTTTGAATAGACAATTAAAAGTTGTTGTTTTGCCACCTGTGCCACTAATTTGTACAGATAGGGATAGGGGGGCCGACACTGGCATCTGAATGCACTGTTCATATGTATACAGTTTATACATACTCACAGCGCTCACAGTAAGAGTATAAAAAATCTGGATGACCCTGTGCTCACAGACCAGTTCTCTCAGCATCGACTTATGTATACCTCTAAACATATTACTCAACAGCTCTTCAGTAGAAAAAAATGGGCGAAACGTTCAAAAAAATTGTTTTAAAATCTCTTAAAGACATCGCTATATATAAAGTGTATGCATATATCGGCGCTTAAACAGGTCTATGGCCTAATAAGGGACGGCACAGGGAGTAAAATAAAGTAGTTACAACTCAAGAGAAGCTGAGAGGATAGGGAGCCAGAGGAGAGAGAGACGGAGAGAGAGAGAGAGAGAGAGAGAGAGCCAACTGTAAAAACTTTCATATATTTTTCATCATATATTTGAAAGAAAGCAAAAATTTGTTCACTATTTGACTAATTTATATTTGAAAAAACTTTTGGAGCATTTGTTACTATTTTGGTAGTCCTCTAAACGATAAATTTGGAGATCTATTAATGTGAGTGAGCTTTATGTCAGTCAATACACAGATGTGAATACGATTCTCTGCCACCGACGACAGGACACACTTAGTCTCTCTCTAAGCACTGGTAGAAACTGTGTTTTCTCTTAAGCGCAGACATCGACGAAAGATTTGATTTTGAATATATTTTTTTTGATTCAGTTGTGAAACAATTGCAAAAATAATGTCTTTTAATACAAATATTTACAACTATTTCATAGATTGGGTTAAAATACATAACAGTCTTATGTAAAAATAATGTTACATTCAATTTGAATAATTGGCAACTCTGTGCTCAACTACCAGTGCTTATGACCCCAATCTATTTTCAACATTGACTGCGATGTCTCTAAAGAGAAAAGTTTTCGCTTATATTTTTGTTGTTGTTTTGCTTCTCTCATAAGACTGTTAGAACTGTTGCCAATAATCATAAAGAAGTGAAACCGAAGTGAAAATCACAAAAACATAGCCAACAATCAAATTATGTTTATTTTGTATATTATTTTCAAATAATTCTCCAATTTTTATATCTTCATTCAATCGCTAAATCGCTTTTGAAAACAATTGTATGACAAAAGTGAAACACATTTTTTTATCGCAAATTTTTGGACAAATGACACAAAAATGTTTTACATTTGATATATTCTTTTACTTAAATATGATTTAAATACAAATTAAATAAATATTCAAATAATTTATGCCTTTTTCTCTATACTTGACATAAATAACAAAATTAAATATAAAAAAATTTAACTCAACTTTTTCGTAGTTATGCGAAAAAATCGCGTTTAGTTTGAGTTCAAATTCACAATACATTGCTTTTTGTAGAAAGAATTTAAATATTTTTTATATTTTTATTTTCACTTAAATTTTTTCGACTGACGACTAAATAACTTTTGAAATTAAATTAGACATTCGTTTAGAGAAAATTCAAACATTCATTGAATGGTATTTTTCAGAGAATAGTCTTTTGATACGAAAGATATGAAAGACTATTAATGTTTTTTTTTCTGTAAATTCATTACATTTTGACTCAAAATATTTGAGTTTAATTTAAATAAAGTTATATTAAAACACAATATAATATAAAGCAATAAATATGACATCGATATAATGAATGCCAACAAAAACAATAGCAAACAATATATACAATAAAATTTATAACTAAATTATTTGCAAATAATATTCAATAATTCTCTGTATTTTACACCAAAAAACCTGTTGTTTATATTTTTCTAAGTATTTACAATTCATTTGGTTTTCCATTAAATAAAAAATGTTTTTTACAATCATTTGACTCATAGACAGACTTATAGATTGTGTTAAATAAACATCAAATGAATTGCTTTTAAAAATTATTTTTTAAAACTTTCTATGTTTTGGACTTTTTTTGTTGTTTTTTAACAGCAAATATAAAGACGTGAAGAAAAAATAGACAAACTTTTGGCATTCACTTCAAAACTAATGTTCTTTTACTAATCAAATAAAATATGTTTCTTATTATTATTATTTGATCTCAAGTTTGTTCACAATTGTTTGAATCGCTAATAAATTCTTGAAATTTAATTCTTAGTAATAATTATTATTTTCAATAATTTAAAAGATTAGTAAAAAGTCATTTAATATTCGTTTAATTGTTTGAGAATTCAATAAATGAATAAAATCTTTCATTTTATGAGAAAAATCAAAAGACTTAAAAAAATGACTTTAAATCTGAAAAACAAATAAAATATCAATTCGTGAAAGAATTCAACAAAACATTCAGTTCTATAATAAATGAAATCCTTTTCAAAGGCAATAAAAATACTTAAATTATTAGTCAAATGAAACTCAAATTATAAGAAAGTTTTCAAAATTCATATAAAATATTATATTCTTTAAGATATTTATTACTATTAATAGATTTTCAACTATTATAACCATATCTCTATCTCTCTGTCCATTCGCACAGCCGAAGCTGCCGGTCCCGTCCAATCAGACAAAAGTGAGGGTACTATGTACCCGGGTTCATCGCCAGCACATACAGGCACAAATCAGAGATCCAGTTATCGTGGAACCACTGGAACCTGTTATACACATATAAACGCGCCGACAGTCAGCACCGCATCGCCGCCTGTGTCGCAGTCAAACCAACCGCCGGTGCAGTCGTGGCTGTGCACAGAAAAGTCAACCATTTATACACCACTTCTGAACATTTTAGGCACTCCTCAAACACAACAACAATCACAGCAACAGTTGGTCTCATCGAGTAATACACAACTGAGTGGACACCAGATCTCTGGCCATACGCAGCACATGGCTATCGGTGACACTCAATCATCACAACTGATCGCTGGTTTGCCCACAGATTACGAACAGCAACAGGAGATCGGGTTTTCCACAGCCGAAGCCCTTTTCGGTTCTCAATATGGAGATGGCTTTTCAATGCGCCAGCCCCCTATATATACCAGTCAGAGCACAGGTATTCTCACACAGTGCACTCAAGACAATGGGGGAACTGTGGGCGCAGCGGTTGCAGCCTTAGTGGCCGGTGCGCCGACACTCGTCACGTCGTCTTCGCCTTTATCTGATGACATCTTCGGCCGTTTGGGAAATCAAGGCATGACTACTACAGCACAACAGTCGCCAAAGTATCAGTGGTCGACATATACCACTGCTACCGGTGCTGGCCCTACCTCTACAATAGATTATGGCACTCTTGGTGGACAGTTGACTTCAGTTGTCCCCAAACAGGAGCCTATGAGTGAAGCGACATTTGTCGTCACAAGTACTCTATCGCCTACAGGTGCCAATGGCACCCAATCAGGTGGAGTGCCGGCGACATTGGCTGAGTATAACCAGTCGACGAGCAAAGGACATGAGATCCTTAGTCAGGCCTATCAGAACAGTCCGATTCCCCTGAAATTAATTCCAGTGAAAGCGCGCAAATATCCGAACCGACCCTCAAAAACACCGGTTCACGAGAGGCCATACGCCTGTCCTATCGAGTCCTGTGACAGAAGGTTCTCAAGAAGTGATGAACTGACCCGTCATATACGCATACACACCGGTCAGAAGCCTTTCCAATGTCGCATATGTATGCGATCATTCAGTAGGAGCGACCACTTGACCACTCATGTGCGCACACATACCGGTGAGAAGCCCTTTTCATGTGATCTCTGCGGCCGAAAGTTTGCCAGAAGTGATGAGAAGAAACGACACGCGAAGGTCCACTTGAAGCAGAAGATCAAGAGAGAGGGCAGAGGAGCCAACTCTCAGTCACAACAGTCCTCCTCTTCCACCACCACAACCACTTGCGCTACCAGTGCGCCGTCGGTCACCCCTGGCCTTGTCTCACAACATAGTTTGCATCAACAGCAACAACACCATCAACAACAGCTACGCCAACAACAGTCCCAATCAGCACAAGTAGGCCCACAACAGACTAGTCTTTGTCCGGTGACCTGCGCTCTAACAGGTTTGTCACCCGAACAACAGCAACAACACTACACTATGACTATCGTCACCACAACTGCCTTACAATGAGATCACAATTACATTCAAATTCACACAAAAAAAAAATTTAAAACATTTAAAAATTATATCACATTTCAAACGACAGAACAAAAAGTTAATGAATTCTTTCAATCAATTATTGGTTGGAAATCAAAAACATTTATTAATTTTTTTATGAAATAATACTTTTATCACAAAAAAAAGTTAAACATTTTTCGGTCAAAAGCGTTAAGTCTTTAAAGTTTTTTGAGAAAAAAAGTTTTGTTTCATAAGAAATGTTAAGTAAAAATCGTTGGTATAGTGAAAGCCTATTAAGAAATTGAATGAATGTTAGAATATATAAAAATCTGCTAAAAATACAATCCTTAAGCCATAAGAATACAGCTATACAAGTGGTGACCACTGCCATACATACAGTGCCATATTGTTGGCAACGACCCATCCATTACCCACTAATACACCAAAAAATACAAAAACAAAACAAAATTCTTGTTGTCGTCGATTAATGTCATTCTGGAAGTACTACTGAAATACAAACCAATGTCTGCCTTCTCTCTATTGATGGTTCAAATATTGATTAAATGTTTGATTATTTGATTATTGATATAAAGAAAGCGAAGAATACGTTTAGATGTCTTAAAAAACAATAAAAAGTTTAAATATATTTATAGATAATTATATTAAATATATTTTATTGAATATAAAGCACACAAAGAAAACCCATTTTTTCAATATATAAGTTATTTTCAAAATTATTTCACAATCAAAATACATGTTATATTTAATAATGATTTCCTGAGAGTCTGTTGAATACGAGAACCAAAAATATTATACAAATATAAAATGTTGACAAAAAAAACGTTTAACTTTTGTTTTGTTATAATTTTTCTCTGATTTTTTTATTTGTTGCAAAACTCGACTCAAACTAAAAAACTTCTTGTTTTTGTTGGTCTAAAGAATATTTATAATAAAAGTGATTCTTCTTCAGAGTCGTCACAATTGTGTAATAAGTTATGTATAAAAATAGTTTTCTAAAGTAATAGTGAAAATAAGACGTTAAAAATGACAAAAAAATAAGAAAATAATGTTAACAAAAAAGCACACAATCTTTTGAATACTGTTTTTCAGAGATAAATATATATACAGTAATATGAAATGTGATTCAATCAATCACTTCATACATACAGTTGTTGTTGTTTTATATACATTATTATTAATTAATATATTCTATAAATATATTAGTTTTGAATTCAATATTTTTCACGAATTGGTTATTGATATTCATATTTAGAAAGAAAAACAAACTTTTAATATATAACAAATATTTGAAAAAACAAATCAAATATTAAATGTAAACCTCTTTTCCATAGCATAGCATACAGTGGACGGCATATAATGTTTCGGTGCTTTAAATACTGAAATACAAGAATAAATTTTCTTTTACTTTTCAAATGTATAGTAAATTTGTTAACTATTTGATGGAAAAAATCATTGAATTATATAAATATATATATATTATATAAATTTATAATTGTTTATAACATTGATTACATATC
This sequence comes from Quadroppia sp. Gr-Ori-00064, assembly GCA_034700825.1. Taxonomy (NCBI): domain Eukaryota; kingdom Metazoa; phylum Arthropoda; class Arachnida; order Sarcoptiformes; family Quadroppiidae; genus Quadroppia; species Quadroppia sp. Gr-Ori-00064. The sequence continues at coordinate 18,058 of JAQIXR010000464.1, read as the reverse complement.
ACACGACAGACAGACATCACATCTCTTTATATACTCTAATAATTATATATTTTTTGTCACAAAACAATATTTCTATGGATTTGGTGACGAGAAAACAAAATCCCAAAAACTATTTCACAACAAAAAACACAAACAAAATACATAAAAAAATATTTCTCACATTTGAATATTGATTATGAATTTCTAATATCATTATTACTGTCATTGTATTGAATAACGAATTGTTTTCAAAATCAAATCATTTGGAAAATAGGATTTATTTTTCCATTCATTGCACATATACTCAACCCTTAAGAGAATTGTTTTTTGTAAGTTTTTTTTAAGTTAAACCCCTTAAAAATTAATGGCATTTAGAATAACGAGAATATGTCGTAACGGCAGCTATAAAGCGATCAAAGATTTTTCAAAACAATTAATATTAAGTTTTTCTCTAAACATCTCATCGATGAGAATATACTGAAACTACAAATTATATTACAATTGTTATAACAAACAAAAGAAAACAAAATTTTCATCGATTAATATATTTTGAATTTGTTGTAAATTATTGTAAGGAAAGGCATTTAAAGGAAAAGTTTTGATATTATATTTATAAATATAAAAACTCATTATTGAATAATTTGATTGAAAGAAGCGTTAGAAATGAAATGTAAATTAATTACAAAATATTATTATTTTCATTACAAGTATTATAAATAATAACATATTCTTCGATACAAAAGATATCGTTACAAATGTTTAAAGACTTATAGAGAAAATACTTAATAAAATGTTAGAGAAATTTTTCATTAAAAATTAACTTTAATTTTGATTATCATTATTAACTCAGAGTCAAACTGATCTCTCTCTTTATCATCTCTTGAATACTTCTTCGAAACCGGTGGCCATAAATATGATATACTTTAATGTTCTCAAAAATACACATAAAAAAGCACACAAAAGATGAAGAAAACAATTCTTTTACACTATTTTTATTGAATATTATTATAAGGTTTTTATATTATATAACAAAAAACAGATATAAAATAAAGTGTGAATCAAATAAATTACAGATTGTATGTCACATACAGTGAAAAAAATTTATATTAAAAACTAAATTCTTAAAAAAACTCTTTTATTGTCAAAATATTCACAGTTTTGTTTCGATAGTGAATATTGAAGTAATAGATTAATGTGTTTTTTGAACATTTGTTTTAATTATTACAATAATTAGAATTTAATATATTTTACAAAATTAAACAATTGTTGAATTATTTTTACAAACATTTCAAATAAATCTTTGATTATTAGTCAGTGAAAAACAAAAAACTGAAATATCCGGTGATATTAACAAAAAATGTATGTTTAAAAATATAATGAATTCACTCATAAAAACCCCTTTGTTTTGACGAATGGCACCAATTATATTGTGTTTATCATAATTTTAATTATAAATATCAAATGTATATTAATTTTTTAAAACTCAATAATAATATGAAAACCATATTTAAGACAACAATTATTCGTCAATTATTTTAATTAAGTAATAAATTCAAATCATTTCTATATTTTTCTCTCTTTTCATTTCAAGTGAATTTCTAACCAAAAAATTCAAATGTTTTTAGATTTGATTTTTGTTAACACAAAATATTTTAAATATAATTAATTCTAATAATAATAATGTAACACAAAATCCCTTAACAACTAAATTAACGCACATTTAATATGAAAAACAATTTGTTTGTTATAATAGTATTTATTAACATTTTTTGAATTTTTTCTAACATTGAATGTATTGTAAGACAGGGTCACAGAATTAAATCAATAACCGATTGATGAATTAACATAAAAATAATTTTTTGTTGTTATATATTTGCCATAACTTTAATGTAATATTAATTTCCAAAAAGAGATTAAAACAATAATTGTATTGAACTATAATTTTCTCACAACATCTCATCGTTTAATCATTTTTTAAAAATATTATTTAATTTATTAATTAATTACAATATTATTCATCGTTAGAAATATATATAAATATTTTCCCTTTTTATCTTCACTTTTATTCCTCATATTTTATATTATATTTTCCCTTAATTTATGTAAAAATACTTTTCCTCTGTTTTATAAAAAATTATTATATTATTTGTAATAATAATTGTTATCCAAAATGTTATTATATTTGTTTGTGAATTAAAAAACACAAAAAATAATATTTTTCTCAATTTATTTCAATATATTAACAAATAATTATTCAAAAACAAATCCTTTCTCTCAAACCAAAGGCATTACAACTGAATTCATATGAATCATAAAGTTATCGATAATTTAGTTGTTGTTGACATTTATCGATGAAATCCGTTTTCATTTGGGATTTAATAATAATTTTCTGCTTAAAAGCGGATTAAATAAATGAAAATATTTAACACGAATTGAATTCATTCCCAAAAGGATTGATTGTTAAGGATTTGGGTATTTATTGTGAAGTGAACACAAAATTCATATTATATTTATTTTTCACAGAAATTCGTTATTGAAATCAAAGTCAAAAATCAGAATAAAATTTATTTTATATTAATATTTCATTTTTATAATTAATTTGTATTTTATTACTTCAACGCAAAACAAAACTTTAATTTCATTACTGTTAAGAAAAATGAAACTCAATTATAATGTTTTGATTTTTTTTATACAAAAGTTAATTAAATCCAATTATAGCTGACATTAATGTAATCAATAATTTTTATATAGCAATAGAGAGTATAAAATCATTACTGAATTCATGTCCAGAATCTATAAATTCATATTTTTTTTTTCATTCCTGAATACATGTTGTAATCGATTGGGAATATTATGGAAGTATAGATTACACCATAAACTGACCTTCAATTTCAAATGGAATGGGTGAATTCAGTTGTTAAAGGGGGTGAGTTCTATGGTTCAGGGGCTGAATTTGATTCATAAGATATAATTAAATATTCAAATCATTTCAGACACAAACAGTTGTTAATTAATTTTGATTTTATTTTTATAACACAAATAGTATTCACTTCAAAAGGGGTATTGTATTCAGGGGGTATTGTCTTATGAGTCTTTAAAGACTTTTTTTTTGAAAGATTTGACTTTTAAATAATGATTTTATGATGGGTTTCAACAGTGCATCCCTGGCCTAATGGCTCGAAACATACTGTGAGTTGGATTGGTTTGGCCATTGAGTTCAGTTGGAAAGTATGCTTTCAGTTGTCTTTGCTATAAAAATATTCAATTTTGAATACATTTGTATTCAATGAAGAATTTGATCTAAAATTATAAATACATTAACGAAATATTGATTTCATTTGAACATTAAATTCAATACTCATTCAAAAATGTGTTTACTTTATACTCAACTCTATTACAGAATTTAATGCCTTTCCGCTATTAATAGCTATAGAAAGTAATAATAAAAAATTATTACATTATATAATAATACACGAAATATACGATTACATAATTTTCTGACTTTGAGAGCGGAGTTGGTTATAGTCTGTGCCAAAAGGCCTCCAATATTTTAATTAAATATTTAATCAAAAATATTATAATGTTATCAAAAATAGATATTTTAAAATAGAAATCTCATTAACAAAAAAAATTACATTAATTTCAATGTTAATAATTATGAAAATTATGTCAATAATTGAATTGAAAAAAATTTTGAAAAATAATTCCCTATTATTAAGAAAATTATTTTCACTAAAAATTTCCATTAAATACACAGTATTTGGGATAAAAATAATATTTTATTCTCTTTATAAGATTTTGTGTAGGATTTCAACAATAAAAGTATTAAGAAAATTGTGATTTGAATAAAAAATACACTAAAAATAGACTAAAATTGAATTAATTGTCATATTTTACTTAATGTGAATTCATTTTAACCATTCAATGAACTTCAAAACATTGAGTGCTTTTGAGAGTGTTTTACAATTTTTATTTAGATTTTTGAAGTAAATTCTCTTCACTTAACGTCAAAATTCAAAACAATATATACCTGTATTTAAAGCACTTTTTCAAATACATTTCAAAATTCATTATTTGTTTAAATAAAAAAAGTATTATTTGTTTCAATCAATTTCTTATGTCTTATTCGAGTCAACATTTACTCCAACAAAGTTGTGATTCAATAAAACAATTGTTTTACAAATTGTTTCCGAAATAACATTAACTAAAGATTAATTGAAAATTGTTTATAACATAAAAAATATTTGATTACGAAAAATGGGATACAAATAGCGATTATTCTGTAACAGAAAAGTGTTGTTAAAAGTATTGTATGTTTTGTTTGTGAAAATATATTAGAAAAACAAGTCTTCAAAACAAGAGTAATTCAATCGGATATTAAATGATCAGAAAAAAGGGTATAAAATAGTATACAGTATTTTGTTATGAAAAGCAAAGACTAATAAAATTTATTTTTTCACAAGAATTCACTTCCAATGACGTCAATCACACACTGCTCGACGTAATCCTTTAGATACCGGCGCTCCAGTGCTCTATGCGCTCTGCAATACTTATTGATTGTGCTGCCGTTGCCTACCGTTCCCCTGCCGTTGTGGCCCTACCATTCCATACCATTGCAATGCATTTATCGAACCATTATATTTCACGTCAGTTTTCATTGAGAAAACATTTCATTCATAAAAAACATAACATTTTTATTATTTCTTCTAATTCTCTCGTTTCCAATGGCTGTGCCTCAACTCGATATGTCTGAGCCGTTATGTAAGTATATAGCGGTTATCGATCCATGAGCACCGTTACCATCAAAATTCAAGTTCATGACAACCACTGGAATGACTTCTCGCTAATGCTTTTCCTTCACAATTGATCGCAAAAATTTTGATAAAATAATGCAAAAAACAATGAATTTTTCACTTGATATCAAATATCGAATTACTATTTAAAAAATTATTTCTCATTAATGCTATTAATAGAGATTTTGAACAATAAATCCATTCATTGGTATAATACATAAACTTTGATAAAAACCATAATTGAATGTTATGTAAAAATATTTTTTTTGTCCGATCTTTGCATTACTTATACTCAAAAACATTTTAATACACATTGAATTCAATACAAATCTAATGAATAACTATTATTACGAAATGAATGTCAAGTTCAGTCGTCGACTGTTTTTATAAAGACTTTAAATAATTTTCATTCATATAAGACTTGAATGTAAATTATGAGCAAATCCCAGAATAGCCCAAAACTATTGAATAGCGAAACAATTGTATGACTTTTTTGTGCTATTTTTAGACACATTCTATTGAATAAAATCTCATTCAATGAAAACTGTTATAAAAAATTGATTTTTTCTATCAGTGATAATAATTGGCTCTAAATTTGGTGTAAGATTACAAAAGAGTGAAAGTTCTCAAGAGATCTATTGCTTGTATTTGATTCTCAATAGCACTCTTAAAGACAGAATAGATGTCTTCCAACCACTTCTATGGCTTCTGTATACCAACATAACTACAGATCTTAATGTCTATTCAATGTCACTAAAGACTAAACACATTGATGTGCTCTTTTCAGGTGTGATTTGGATTATTAAAGGGGTTAAACATTGCTGAACACAAGCAATACTTATTGAATGGGGAGCTAAGATGAGAGGCTGAGTTACCTTGGTTCTTATTTAAAACACGTGTAAGTGTGAGGGTTTGAGTTTACACATACCAGTGCTAAAAATACTTTTAATTTTATGTGTTATAATATATTCAAATGGAAAGCACAGGCACTACAGCTATAGTGGTTAACCAATACTTAGACAAATTATAATATCTATTCATTTGAACAAAAGAGAAATTTCTTTGAAAAAAGACTATTAATAACCGATTATTATATCCAAAACTATTTTATTTGAGTTCTAAAAATAGTTTTCAAACACTATTTTAAGCGAAACATGAATTGAAGTGAAATTACTTAATATAGAAATGTTGTAAAAATGTATTGAAATTCAAATAATGTAAGAAATGTTTGCTTTCAATAGCTGTGTAAATGTGTTAAACAAATATTTTATTAATGAAAAATTTCAATACATTTATGAAATAATTTCTCTAATAATTTATACATAAAAAAGTTTTTCTATTCTTTCACTTATTATATAAAAGAAGAAATTATATAACATTTGAATACGACTACCTGTGCTCTGGTCTGACCTTTTATAAGTCAATTACTGTATTATAACATAAAAGTATTCACAAAAATTTTAAACTAAAAATGACACTGAAATTAGATGAGCAGATGTTATCAAGGTCGTTGTTAGCCGTATAATTGAAATTATAATGTCATGAACAGAAAGGACAGGTAGTAATTGGCTTTCTATGATTAATATAACTAATGATAATTATAATAAAATTTAAATAAATTTCATCAAAAATGTGTTTATAATCAGAAGAATAAAAACTATGATTTCATTACTTAATAATAATTTTTTAATTAAAAAATATAATTAAATTTCAAAACAAAAATATATAAAAATAATTGTTTTCTTTTCAACTATTCTTTAGATTTTTGTAATTTGTTTTTCAGTTTTCTTCGATAAATATGTTTTTGACAAATCTGTGACAAATCGGAAAAATCCAAAGAAATTGATTTACGGAAAGCCTATTGAAATGAAATGAGACATAAATTCATAGCTCTTTTGAAATCAAATGTTTTGTTTAAGAACAGAATATTCTTTGCTCTCAGACTATACATATCATATTAAAATGAGATGAGAGAGAAAGAGAGAGAGAGAGAGAGAGAGAGAGAGAGAGAGAACGGGCAGACAGACAGACAGACAGACAAATATTCTTAACAAATGAAGGAACAAAACACTTGTTATTATACATCTTATGTCCTATTTATTGGATTTGATAACAAAAATAGAGTTAATATAATATTAAGAGTAAAGTAAAGGTATATAATATATAATATTAAACCATTTCTTTATACTAAGTTCTGAAGGAACAGACATATAGTATAACAGTTTTGGCAGACATTGTCTGTTCAGAGGATTTATATAAAGTTAATGGATTTCAATGAATGAATGACAAAAATAATTGAATGACTGTTTGAAATCTAATTAATTGATGTGAAAAAAAAACTATTTTCTTATGTCGGAAAAAGAGTTTCTTAAACACAATGTATTGCGGATACGAATCAAGGAATCGATCCATCGATTCTCAGATCAATTTTCTAAAGATTTCGTGTTATAAGAAGTGAATACAAATTCTTATACAATGGAGAAAAAAATTGAATGAAAAAATTCATTGAAAATGTAATGACTATTTCCTGCGAAAACAGAGTCAACTAAAAGTGAAATTCATTTTTAATGATAAATATTTATTAAAAATGAAATGAAAATAATTTCCGATAAAAAATGTTTCAAAAAAAACAAAACCTAAAGAATATTTAATAAGAAATTCAAACTTTTATCAAAAGATTTCACATTAAAATTCATTATAAAAATAAGTTTATATTAAAAGCGAAAATATATCGCATATTAACTTATAATCAATAATACAATTTCGACATCGATTTGATTGAAATAAACAACATTTCGATAACAAATGTCAACCAATTTATAAGAGATTTGAAAAAAATATATAAAAATTTAAATCATTTATACATTAAAAACAACTCAACAATAATGTCATTGTTTAACACAAACCTCGAATGTATTAAATGAGAGCAAATCTATATATTTGTAAACATTTTTATTTAAATAAAAACATTTTAATACAATATAAAGTCATTTAATAAATAATTTGTTAATAAAATATAACTTTAATATCAGATTAAAAACTAAATTCTTATCAAAACCAAAAAATTTGTCAAAAATGAGTATATCTTTGAAAACAAATCGTTTTCTTTGTATATAAAATGAGTTAAATATGTATTCAATGAAAATATTAATCAAAACTGAGCTAAAATTTCCCCTTAATATAACAAATAAATTTTCTTATACCCCTTAGAAGAGCCGACAAACCATTACGTACTGATTCAACACCTGACTAACGGTAATCTAATCTCAGTATAACGTCTGCCCTCAGGTGTCGGCCGATACCAACTGACCCTTAAACGCATATTCAGGGGTATAACCAAATTATATGGAACTGTAATACAGGTCTCAAAAAAGTTCACTTCAATCGACTGTTTAAGTCTTTTTCTACACATTTCAATGCATGCAATGAGTGTCAAATTGGTTATTGAGTCACAATTGCCATCAAAGCTGATCCACAACTTCGACAATTGGGTGCACTGTTCAGTGATTATGAGAATCCCTTCGTCTGTGATATCGTATGAATTAATTAATTCCAATTCTTTTAAATTTTTCAATTTTGAGAAACTGTTTAGAGATCTGTCGGTTATGGCCTCAAATGAGTATATCTTAAGACTTTCTATCAGTGGACAGCAGTTGGCGATCATTGACAGCGAACGGTCGGTCACTAACAGCCGTTCCCCACTCCCGACATGCAGTTCCAAATGCTTGAGACGATTACAACATTTAATTATATTTAACAAACTTTTGTCTTCTAATGAACCAAAATAGGCATCGATTTCTTGCAATGACAGCAGTTCCAGGCCTGACATCATCCCAATCACACTCAGGTGGTCGACATCGCTGTCCAGATCTCGAGTACATCCGTAAACACATTGAAATGACTTCATTTGTGGCATATTTTCGGCAATAATTCTAATCATGTAATCACTTATGACACCAGAGATGACTAATTCCGTTATCTTATGGCAAACATCACTTCTAACCAATGAGTTGAGACCCGATTCCCGAATGGATTCGCATTGAGATAACCGAAGAGACGACAAATTGATTGCATATTCAAAGCAATCGCCGGTTATGTCGGGATTACCCGAAACGTCCAACGCCTGCAGGTTTGGACACTCGGACACAACCGAATGAAGACATTCCTCACTCAGATCCGAGTCGGCGATCGTCAGACAAATGAGTTGTGGACCAAAATAGGTGACAATGAGTCGTATGTTGTCTTCGGACAGACCTAATGGATGGACGAAAGACAAGTGTCGGACTTCGTAGAAGTTTTTGGTCAATGTCTCGACGATTGTCTCTTCGACTCTTATGTAGAAGAGTTCCAATGACTCGATGTTAGGACACAGTTTGGTGATCAAGACCAGGATGTGGTGGGAGTGGCACTCGTTTGCGATCACATTCAGATCACTTCCAATGGTTTTTGTGGTCTCGATATTAATGTTTTGATTCGCAAAACTCGAGATTAATCTCAACCTCCTCTTCGACCTCAAGAACTCTTCCGCTTTGGCCTTGAATTGAGTGCAAACGGATCTCATTGTCAACAAGTGGTCGAACGTCAGAAACGACAACAAATGCATAAAACAGTATTCATTCAAATGGTTGATATGAATACGATTTGATGGCAACTCTTCGGCCACGTCTTCGTCGGCTATGTCTTGTGGGAACGTCTGGTCCACAAACCAACTGTTGTTGTTGTAAATGAAGTGTTTGTCAAACGAATGGTCATATTCTTCGCTGTCGATGGACTCGTAGTCGGATTCAATGAAGAGATTGTCAAACAGTGTCTCAAAGTTTTGATCCATTTTTGTCTTCACTTGAAATGCATTTATCGCTGAATAACAAACAAAAACATTTCTGTAATCAAGTATTTGCTGTCAATTGTGACACACATTCAATCTGTTTATGTTGTGATCAATAAATAAATAATTAATTCGTTGAACAAATGCCAACAAAAGCAAAACAAATGATTTATTTCAGAAAATAACATATGATTTGAGTATAACTTGTTTACAAACACAACGACTTATGGCTCAAAACGATGTCAAACATTATTACTGTATTCGCGATATTATGTGAAACTCATTTCACGAGTCGTTTGACAAAACATTTTACATATTGTGAACAAAACTGCAAATTAAATACACTTTAAATTTGATTATTATTTTAATTAATAATAAATTATTATTACATTTAAAGTCCATTTAATACAACACTCATACAAAAGTGTAACGATTGTTGTGAATGATGTATGACTCAGAGCATTGAGATGTCGTTCCTATGGATTCGCCGTTAAATTTGGTATATATTTAACACTAATTACTATGAAATCAATTGATTGTATGACTCTATGACTGACCATTGGGTGCTATGTCTTGAACGACAGGCCCATCGATGCCACAGAAAAGCCGAATATCATCTCAATGACCACCGATTCAAAGAAGCCATTGATTATCATCGAAGAGCTGCCAGTGAGTGATGGTCTGTATGGGTGGACAGGGATGCGATTGGCCTGTCGTGTGATTGGCCGCATGTGTCACTCAATCACCGAAAGAGTCTTTGAAAACATTTGTCTAATTATAAGACAAATGTATCACTGATTGCAATGCCATTCAATCGCGTCCTCATATCCACCGATGCTGTCGGTTATGGCCACTAATCGTCTGTTTTTATGTCATTGATCTTTAGGACACATCGCGGACGCACTTCTTGAGACGAGTTGTCATATTATGAGATCATCGCTCGAAACCCAAAAGTCGTTTCATTTATCTCAAGAGAAAGTCCTAAAACAAAGAGAATTATCCGAAAGACAAGAACTACTGAACAGACGTCTTCATAGGGAAAGGTTTGGCATTACTTCAGACAATAATTTACTTCAGAATCCGATTCAATCGGAAAACAGTTCGTCAGAAAAGAGACACAAAATGGATAATAAGCCGAATGTGATGACAGAGCTGTTGGACGTGATGTCAGAGCACGACTCACTCCTCCAGTTCCTCATCAACAAGCAGTCGAGCGCTCAGGCCGTCAGTGAAGGCGCGTCGGAGAGTGCGGCCACAAGTGGTTCATCGGATTCGATGTACAAAAGCGGGTCAAAGAAGCCAAAGGACGACAAGATTGTGATCGAAGAGTTGCAAACAGTTAACGAAAAACTTCGACAATTAGTCTTCCAATTGGTGTCAGAGTTGGAGATATGTCAGAGAGAAAGGGATCAATTAAGGGTCGAGTGCCAGAGGCTCAAAGACGACGACAACGTCTTGAGCTCTACTGTTCCCGAACTGCCACCACTCGAACCGCCGGCTCTTCTCTATTAAGTGATTGTTTCCAAAAAAGTATTGGATTTTAAGATAAAAACAGTTTTATTATTGAATTAAAAACTCTTTTTATTTATGAATTGATTTATAATTTTCTTTAAAATTCATTTTAATTTCAGTCAAATATAAAATAATTTTGTGTTTAAATCCAAAAGTTTTTTCTCTCATTATTTGTACGAATCATAAAAATAAATATAATTCACATTTAGTTAAATAAAACATATCTTCAAAACCAAATCTTATGATTGTTTTCGCTTTGCAATCAATTTCATGAAAAGGGGTTTTTTGTCGAAATTTTACAAAAATAAATAAATTATTAAATTATTTGTCAAAACCGTTTGGGTTTTGATTTTGCCATTTGAGGGCTGACTCACAGATATGGCTTAGGGTTCGGTTTGGCCTCCAATTCAGTATTTGTTCGCTCAGTGATATACTAACCACAGTCTGTCCGATGTCACCCACCCTTCGATCCACGACAACATAGGGTATACTCTGTTTGCAAACGGTTTCAAACATTTCTATAACCTATGAAAAGAATATTCTTTATAAAGATGTCAACGAATATTCTTCTCATACCTGAAGAACGGTATGTCCGGTGCCGTTGCCGACATTGAACGCATACCAGTGCGACCACTTCTCAGACAACATCTTCTTCAATACAATTGAAACAAAGTCTGAAACGTCTTCGACGTGAATGTAATCTCTAATACCGGTGCCATCGATAGTGTCGTAATCATTGCCATTCACTCTAAGTTCGGGTCTTTTACCGATGGCTACTTGTGTTATATATGGGAACAGATGTTTCGGAACAGTTGTCGGAGCGTCGCCAATATCACCAGAAGAATGAGCGCCCACAGTATTAGTGATTCTGAGCGACACAACTGTCCATTTGGGATCAGAAGAGCACAAATCGTATAGAATTTGTTCGGTTATGAAAACACTTTTGGCGTAAGGACTGGTCAATGACTGGCCGGTTGGGTGCAACTCATCGATGGGCAGGTATTTAGGTTTGCCGTAAACGACGACAGAAGAGGCGAACAGAATGTTGAAGACGTTATACTTTGCCATTGATTCCAACAAATTAATCGTTGACTTAATATTATTGCTGTAGTAATCGATGGTCTCATTGAAGGATTCGGTGATCGACTTGTGTTGAGACAAATGTATAATTGCTGTGAATTTGTGTTTCGCGAAAATACTGTCAATCAGTTCAGGGTTATTGAGATCACCGAAAATGAATTCCTTTAAACTTTTTTTGGTCAACACTTCCACTCTTCGCAAACTTTCGGGCAATCTTTGATCGTTGATGAGGACAGCATTGGAACAGTTGTCTACAGCAACCACTTCATAGTCATTGGCCAATAGGTTGAGGACACAGTGGCTGCCAATATAACCGGCAGCGCCGGTGACTAACACCGTTCCCGACATTATTTCCAATAGTAATCAATCATTTCATACATTCATTAGAATTTGAAATAATTTTTGAAATGTTTGAAAACACTTTTGTTTGAAGTTTTATATAATAAACATTTGAATAAAAAGTTATTTTTTCCTTATATTAAAATAAAATAATATTTTGACAAATAATATAAAAATTCATTCTTCGAAAAGTTTTTTTTGCCAACAGTTTAATGGCATTTCAAATGTTTTTTCACTGAATATAACACTAAAAAATAAAATCCATTTCAACACTCAATGACATGTTTTGTACTCATATTCTGTTTAAAAAATAACAATTACTGAACAAAATCATCAAAAGTCGAGCACAAAGTCGTTAAACAATACGATAAAAATTTTTATTATATTAATAGCAATGATAAAAATCATTTGTTTAATAGGCATTGAAAAGGGATATCCGATATCCGCACACAAAAAAAGTTCTCATTGTGTTCATTGTTGGCCAAAAGTGATGACAATTCAAAAAATGTTTCAAATTTAATGAACAAATTTTATTCTCATTCAGCCTTTGAGGCAAAGAAATGTCAATTGCATTGAATTGAATGTACTGTAGTTTTAAGACATGATTCGGAATAAATTACTTCAACAAAAATCGTACAGGAATTCAATCCAGGGTTATGTTTGCATTAAAAGGTTAGACATTCGTTGCAATAAAACAAAGCAATCAATCAATTGATAAAAATGTTTTGCAAAATAAAAAAACTTTTATTTCATATATAAAATAATTTATAAAAAAAAATTTTTGCGATAAAACAAATCATTGAATTCTTTTCATTACATTTGATATAAAGTTTTGCCGAACGGATGGTTCGGACAGTTGAAGAAAACCCTACAGTCGACGGCTTTGATCATTCCCAGACTCCAGGCCTCGACATAAGGCGTCTCTCCGATGAGCTTCGATATGACACCGGCAGCTGAGCCCCGAAAGAGCTTTAGTATCACTTCTGGCGCGTTGTTTATCAAAAAGTTTGTCGCTTCGCAAACAGTTAGATAACGACAGTCAATGTCATTGATACCAAATATCCAGAATCCTATCTCTGGTATTGTTATGAAGAACTTCGTCAACCAATTCACTGGATTCATGTAATACTTGAGATTAGACCAGCGATCACTACCAGAGCCGGTGGCCATGAGCTGATGGTTGGCATCTTTGATGAAGAGTTGGGTCTCATCTATAAAAATATGTTCACTGAGTTTGACAATATTTGCCATATGTTTGCCATTCATTGCAAACAATAAAACAATTAAAATAACATTTTTTGATCTCATCTCACAATCAATAGCTTTATATGATTTCTAACGAAAATACTTCAAAAAATTGTTTTCAATTGTTTTGTGAATTAATATTTAATGATAAGATTGTTGTATAAACCGATTGTCCGTTCATTTCAAATGAAGAAATACTTAAAAACATATGAAAAAAATACTTAAAAACCTGTGAAAAAAATCTAAAATTCACTCAAAGTTGAGACAAACTATTGAAACAGTCATTATATGAAGCGATGAAACAATTGATTGAAATATGATTAATGAATAGCCAAAAGTCAAGGCTTTGGTTAGGCATTGAATTTGATGAAAAAGTTCATGAATTATATGAATTAATTGAATGGAAATCTCAATGAAAATATTCTTTATTCTCGCGAAGAGTCCATTAAATAGATTACAACTAATAAGCATTTGTTTTATTGAATACAAATTCATATTTAATGCAAAAAAAATTTCAAATAATTTAACGATAAATATATGAAAATTCAAAAACAACTTCTCTTTAGACGGTTCGGGGCTTTTGCTTATATGTTGGCCAACGACAGTGAGGACAAGAGTGGTTCTCTCTGTACAGCCATTCCTTCACACAGTGCTGGTGGTAATTGTGTCCACAGGGGAGGCCACAAATGGACATACCTGTGCGGTACACCTCCAGACATATTGCACAGTCGTTGCATTTGATCATTCCTTCAGGAATTTGGTTCTGACGTGAGATCCGATCCTTTGACACCATGTCATCTGCTTTAGGTGAGACCTCCCGTTCCGGGCCTTTGTTTGAGTTTTGGACACCGTTTGCATTCGACATATGTTTGAGCCGTATATTTGTCGTCATTTTCAATGGTTTGGAAGAACGACAATAACTGCATCTCAAGAGAGGATCACTTGATTTATGACTAGAATAGAGTTGTTCTGACATTCCGTTCGCCATTCGGTGACAAGACTTTGAAAATTCGATCTTTGCTTTCGTTATACAATTGGCCACTAATTGTGAATCGACTTTCATTTCTGTATTCGTTTCGCACAAAACACTCGAATCGTCCGAATCCGAAACACCCGACTCTTCGCAGGTGTTATTCCTATGGATCCAAACCGGAAGTTCTAATATATAATCACTTGATATGAGCGGTTGTAACCAAAGACAGGGAACGGCCAGTCGCTCGATCAGTAGTTCCATACCTTCCTCTAGATTATGATCGATAGATGTTGTGGTCATCGATCGAAAGGGAGTCAAACTTATGGGTCGGAAGAGTATGTAATTCAAGAGCGTTGACTCCCAGGGCGTCCAATCGCGGAACAAGAGGTGGTCGTCGTTGTCGTTGACAGAGGAAGAGATAAACTTTCGGCGAATGAATGCCAAAAGGAAACCAAATGTGAAGAAAGAGACGAACAAAAACGGAATCTTATGATTGTATTGGAAATCATAGCGAAAAATAGTCGCCAATTGTGTGAGCGCTAAATATTGGCACAAATGTTGGCCATAACCACATAACTGAGCCATTAGTGGAAAGTTATAGAATGTTAGTATCGATAACCAAATCAAGAATAGGAAGACATTGTATTTGATTGCATTCATAGACCATAGAATCAAATGCTTCCATAGCTTCGAGCACTTCATCCAAAACAAGTGAAGACCAATACTTAGATTCGTTACGAAAAGACTTATTAGGAATAAGTCATTCATTTGTGGTTTCAATGTCTTTAACATCAATTCCATGCTTTCGTACTTCAGATCTTCGCCCGGTTTGAAGCCATAGCTGTAATGCCTGTCCGACAACACAATTATATAACTCGGGATTCGTTTATTCAGTCTTGAAATCAATGCCTTCTTTTTCTTCGTGTCGGTCCTGAAGAATCCGAATCGTATTCTTCCGCTGAATTTGATGGCGAGCGCCGACAGTATGAGTGGAGGCGTCGCCAGACTTGAAATGAACACCAGTTTTATATCATTCGCAGAGTTTGGATTCGTTTGCAACCAATTGTTCTGAAGATCTTCTTCTGTCTCGATATCAACCACTTTTGTGGCCAATTGTCTGTGAATCCAATCAATGATTGTCTGAAGTCTTGTCTGTTTGCCGATGAAGAACGTCATCATAAGAACGTCTTCTTTGATCTGAAGGCCTTCTCTCGGAAGCGCTAATATAAGTCTCGAAGAGATCCACGCCTTTCTTCGGCACAGATAGGGGTCTAAAGAGCAGTCGAATATAGCGGTTCTGATCCCAAATTTGTTGCATTTTTGGACAATTTTATTCCAGAGTCTATTGTCGATACGGTTCGGGTCATCGATGGCCACGACGTTCACAATCCAAGCGCTGTCTTTCGTGTCATCCACTTCTTCGTACAAATGAGTGCCACAACTGAATCGACGGCCACTTTTGGCCACAATCTCATGACTTTGATCCAACATATCGTTTGAATCGATGGCGTCTTCCATGTTATCACTGGATGTCATGTCTTGTTGACAGTCCATGAGTTGGCGCTCACTTACGGAACCGCTCGACTCAACCAAACGGATCAGCTCTGACTTCTCGACCACACCTTCATAACTGATTCCTCTGATGTCCAGCAAATACTTCAAGTGTTTGACACTAAAGCCAATTGTGTTGACGAAGATTTGCGTCGAAAGCAATTCGTTGCCATTGAATGCCATTTCCATCAGACGAGACAATAGCAGAAGGAATGCGAAGAATGTTGTCATCAAAACCAGTTTTAACCACATTTTGACGCAACGATTGTTTCATCAAAACTGTTGACACAAAAAGACTTTCACTTTTGTTATCAATTGTTTTATTTATAATAAATTGTTTTTATTGTTATTACGATTCAGTCGTTCATTAATAACGTTACGAATTATTCGCTCAAATGAATGGCAGACAAAAAACATTGGATTTCACAAAAAAAGTTAAATCTTTTAACCATTGGTCTATCAAAGGGGTATTTTTAAGATTTATGAGATGAATTGATTGCCAATCAGGGGGTAATTGTGATATGTTTTTGGTTTATAAATATAAACTTAATCTTATTAAGAGTCGAAGTCTTCGAAGACCTCTACCACTGATGTGTAAAATAAGACATCGTTTGTGTATTGACTCAAATGTCTGTAATGTTAACAAAACGTTAAAAAAAGTGAATTTAATTTTAGTATTTATTTTATAATCAATTTATAGTTAATTGCAAACAAATCAATTGTTTTGTGGACAACGACTTCGACATTGAGTGAATCCATTGCCAGAAGATGTCTAAAAGGCGTATAGATTTGGATGACTCGCACCTGAAGAAGAGGTATGTCTTTAAACACGTGAAAAACCGCTAAATATATACAAAATCTTTTAATTGATTCCCAAATGACTTGTTCTTCAGTTACAAGTCGTCAGACAATCACCAGTCAAATAATGTGGACATAAGTTCATTGGATTCGTTGATCAAAGACGCGAAGGCGTCGGCGAAGCCCTCACAGCAGACGTCGAGCGCTGGTATCAATCCATGTACTCTTAAGCCATACTCACAACGATATTACGAACTGTTCCGCAAACGAATCCAACTTCCGATTTGGGAATATAAGGAGAAGTTCTTGGAATTGATTGACAAACACCAGATCATTGTTCTGGTGGGAGAAACGGGTTCGGGAAAGACGACTCAAATACCTCAATGGTGTGTCGAACACTGTAGGGGCAAAACACCCAAAATTGGCGTCGCCTGCACTCAGCCCCGAAGGGTGGCCGCCATGTCTGTGGCCACTCGTGTCGCCGAAGAGATGGACGTCATTCTGGGACAGGAGGTCGGCTATAGTATCCGATTCGAGGACTGTTCCGGACCTAAAACCATACTTAAGTACTGTACGGACGGTATGCTTCTGAGGGAAGCCATGTCTGATCCACTTCTTGAGGCGTACAGTATTATACTTCTGGACGAAGCGCACGAAAGGACGTTATCCACAGACATACTGATGGGTGTACTCAAGCAGGTGGTGACCAAACGCCATGACCTGAAGATAGTGATAATGTCCGCCACTTTAGACGCCGGAAAGTTTCAGCAATACTTCGATGACGCGCCCCTTATGAATGTCCCGGGGCGTACACATCCCGTTGAGATCTTCTACACCCCTGAACCCGAACGGGATTATTTAGAGGCCGCAATTCGGACAGTCATTCAGATCCATATGTGTGAAGAAGGAGAGGGAGATGTGCTTCTGTTCCTCACTGGACAAGAGGTGAGCTATGGTTGAAAT
>JAQIXR010000463.1:0-27168 GCA_034700825.1 Quadroppia sp. Gr-Ori-00064 | reverse complement strand
ATTGGTTTATACAAGCAATTTGTTAATAAAAATCGGCGATTCCGGTGCTCACGCCTTGGCCAACAAAAACGATTACATAAAAGGCTTAGCCATACGTTGGGCGAGTCCTGAGTCTCTCATTCACGGAATATTCACTAATAAATCAGACGTCTATTCATTTGGTGTAATGTTTTGGGAAATTCTGACCTATTGTTCACTAAAGCCTTTCCACAATTTGGACGACCAGTCGTTCCTCAAAACATTTGTCTCTATTCACGAACAAACGGCTAATATTGTGAGCACTCATTCATTGTATTTACTTATCTCTCATTTCATATATTGAAAGCACATGTATTTGAAGGAAATACTCATTTTTCTCTTCATTTTACTAATTCATTGTCAGGACTGCGCTAATAGGAAAGCCATTTATTATCACCCGTTCGGCAACGATGACAGCGATCAGACACTTATGGTTTTGCCACGACCTGAGGGCTGTCCCAAAGAGATATACGATTTGATGGTCGAGTGCTGGCATAGGAACGATGCCTCGCGTCCGACGTTTCGCGAAATTTCACTTTTTCTTAACCGAAAAACAATTGGTTTTCAAAAGCCTTGTATTTAAAGAGTGTTTTACTTTTGTTTGATTTGAATAACAAATCGATAGAAAGTGAGACAAAACATTGAAAAAAAGCTATCGTTCCTTACATTGCATGAACTGTCACTTTTGATACCGAAGCAAGTGTTGAATAATGCCTTAAACCCCATAAAAACCTAACTTAATTCCAATCCAATTAAGCATAAGAGACATGAATTCTGCCGGCGCTCACACTCTGGGATATATCCGGCTATAAATAGAAGAAGTCTTACTGTATATAAAAATTTATAATAATTTTTATTTATTGCCAATAAATCTTGACTTTAATATAAATATAATGTTTGTATAAACATATTATACATAAAAAATTATTATTATTAATTGCGAAAACAAAATGAATTTTACGAACAATTTGTAAAATTTCTAATATATTATATTTCTGTAAAAACTCATCAAATCATTAATTTAAGCTTAAAATAAAATTCCAACAAAAAATTTGCTTAAAATTGAATACAATATTAAATTCTTTTAATTCTGATATCAATTTATCTAGAAATAAACTTATTATTGCATTATGTGATCCCAGGCCTTAACCTCTGGTCATAATTTGATCAAAAACTACACATTTATATTATCTGACTTTTATGTGAGTATTAGATATATATAAAAAATTGTTTTCGTTGTTTGGCTTCAATTCTTGTGAATCAGTGCTGGAATTGAAATGAATTTTGGAATAAATGCTTGAAATGCTTGACTGAAAAGCAATACTTTTGTGTTTAGTATTACTGGCGTTCAATGTATTCAATACAGACATTTGCGGAGGGAATGGAGGAATGGATCGCATCGACAAACACTACCCAAAACTGAGCCAAGCCTTACATTATAATACTATAACTGACTTTTCCGCACAAATTCTCTCACTTTTATATAATGTTTTTCAAGACTTTAGGCTTTATTTGTGTTTTGTTTTTTGTTGACTCAATAATGGATTTCATTGTTTTTGATCAAAAACAATCCATTTCTCAAAATTCGAGACAACATTAAAATTAAAATATATTTCATACTAAAAATTATGTGAAAATGATATGCAATTCTGATAAACAAATCGTCAGAATATTGAATATCTGCCAAAATAGTTGGCATTTAAAAATGAGATGAAATTTTTTCCTTTAAATTATGTAAATTTTATTTTAAAAAATAATGAATTTTTGGCTAATATTTATTTGTTGAGAAGTCATAAAAAGGATATTAATATAAACTCATTGAAAATATACAGTCTTTGATATATTTGAATATTTCTTGATTATTATTATTATTCATTCATTTCTAATATTAATTCTCAAATGATTTTCACTTCATTTGATCCAATAATTCAATTATAAATAGAAAACATTATCTGATATTTAGGTTCAATGACATCTCAAGTGATATATCTTATATTCCCTTATTCTTCAACTTTTATCCCTTAAGAATATTTGTTTCAATTCCTTAAGACTTTCTGTATTTCAATTGACAATTGAGAGAAGTGTTGACACAATTGACACAATCGGTACAAATGTTTTCTCTCTTCAATCGTCACTTCACTTGAATTTGTTGATCAAAACACACGAACCATAAGAAGGGTTCATATGATATGAAAAGTTTCAAAAATAATTTATTCTTTTTTTATCCGAAAAGTCTTTAAAGTGTTTTAAAATAAAATATCAAATGATATGAATTTTTAGGAATTTTTATTTGATTTTAAATACAATCAAAGATAATATAAACAAATAATTTTTAATAAACTTTCCTTCAATTGAGTATTAGTTAAACATTTGACAAAAACCAATAATTTTTGTCAAAATATATACAACATAAATGTGTATATAATATGTGTTTATTTATTCAAACCATCTTTTGATGTAATAATAATATAAACAGAATTTCAAATCAATTGCTTTAAAACTGAAAACAAAAATTCTTTAAAACCTCATAAGAAAACAATTTCCGCTTAACTTATGCTAAGGAAAAGTCTTTGTTGAAGAGAAGACTAGAATAACATAACATAATATTGTCTGTAAAACAATATCAATGACTATATTTATGCCAAAAATACTTGAGTTTTCGTAAACGTCGTTAACATAAGTCAGACCACAATTATAGAGAGAAATATCAATTTTTGTTCACTTAACCAATAAATCATTTATTTAGAGATTGTTTACTCAATATTTTATTACAATAAACCGAAACAATCAATGGTTAAGTCAATAGACATTATTCATAGTTTACATAAGAATTTGTCAATTGTTTTCTCATCAATGAATTGCATTTTATTAATACTTTTCGCTATTTATTAATTTTATTGATTATTTCAAAAATAGTTTTATAAAACTCTGAAATGTTTTGGTTAACAAACCGACTGTTCAGCTATTAATGCACTTTTTTGTCCATTATCTCATATGGCAAATGGAAAGCCATATCAATCAAAAATTGTAATGACATTGATATGCAATTAAGTCAACTCTAAGTCTATTTCCAGTTAACTGTAATCCAACCCAATATACAACTATCGATCAAAGGCATCGTCAGCACAACAGATGAAATGACTGTATGTTTGCAATTGTGATGAATGAAATGCGTTTGAACTGCAGGTAAGTCTGATTTCGGGATTCAATGACAGGATCTCAATGTGAAAGTCATTACAAGAATAATATAATCACTTATTTATAGTGAAAGTTATGCTAAAAATCCTAACTTTAAGCCAAACATAATTTGATTAATTATTATATAGTTTTCAAAGTTTAATAAAATTCTTCAAACCATTGATAAACACATTGAACGACAAAAATGGTGTGGTTTTTGAGATAAAACTTAAGCAACAGATGTATCAAAACTATTGGTCAGACATTAGGCCACAATTGAAGCCACGTTTTTGGGGATAGATTTATAGCACCAGTGGTTAAAAGTTATGCATTTATTTCTGATTAAAAATGTTTTTCCAACCCATTAAACGTTGACATTATTTGCATTGAATATCAGACTAAACACTAAACATATTATACGGTATTTATAGCGAAAATAAATATTAATTTTTTGTGACTTATATTCCGGACATAATTTCAAAGACATGTTTCAATTGATGGCCAAAAACAGCATAAAATAAAATACTCTTTAACTAAATAGCCGTTAAGTCCAGAGAATATTATTTCCATAGCAATGGCTATTATTATAATAACAATGATTTAATGGACACAAAGTTATCGTTTAATATGTTATTCATTATATGAGTCACCACTTAATTATTGATGAGTTTTTTGTTGTCTAATATTTTTTGTGTATTTGGTATCAAATTACAATTAATTACATTCAGAGGACGTGTTTTAATCACACAGTGTTTTTAGTCAATTAAATGCCATTTTATAATACGATATAATTTGCAAAGTTTTCTAAAAAAAACTTTTATAACCACTTATTATACCATTGAATCGCATATAATTGTATTGAGATTGTGATGAATGAGTCTATTTTTGCTGTGCTAGTGATCGCACCGGCAGTTCATAGTTCACACTCTTGGAACCCCAATGACGTAAGCATACGGTCCCTACTCTTCCCTAATGATAGATCGATTGGTTGGGCATAAAAATTGATTTTTTTATTCCTTTCCAACAATACTAGCTATCAGTTAAGGGAAGGTTTGTTTTCAATACTCAAATCCTTCAAAATTATTTTTCAAGTATTTTTTGGTGCAAAAAAAATTTCCTCAATTTTTAGACTCAATTCATGTTTTTTATTCACTATTATTATATGTAATTTTTTCTCGTTTTGTACATTGAATCCCGAGAGAGAATACCTGCGCTCTCCTCGGCCTCAGACATAGTCATGCAATACATAAAAGATTGATTCAATACAAACATAATAATCATTTTCACTGGTATTGCACATCATTATACAGCCTGTGCTCTCACTGTATATGTATGGGTCTGTTATATCTGTTGACATAAGATTAAAATTCACGACAGAATATATGCGGGTTTTGTGGATCTCATGTGCACTCAAAACCAAAAAACACCCGTCCATTGCTTGTCATATCTTTTGGGCTTTCACTACAAACAAAATTTTTCAATTTTTTCACTTGAATTCATTACTCCTTTTTCTGTATTTGACTTTCATTTATATGAAAAACAACTCGTCGTTTGGTTTTCATTTATAACCAAATCATTGATAATTAATTTTCAAGTTTTACTCAAAAACAAAACTCAATAAATATTTAAAAACTCATTCATATTATTACCAAAAATTAATTCAGAGACATTTGAGTCTATTTTTAGCAAAAACGGAAATCTACTCAATATTAATAGTGAGGAAAGAAATCTTTTTATTTATTTATTTTTGAGTAAAAACGACATTAAAAACATTCCTCATATGAGTTGAGACACAAATTGGCACTACTTTTGAATAGAGAAATGAAGAGAAAATACGATTTTTTTACATTAATAGCTAATTATGTTTTGAATGCAAGGAATGATAAGTTTAATGCACTCGTAATATAACATTATACCAGCACTACATTCAGTGACAGAAAGACCCACAGATATGACTACTGCCTAACTGTCCTCTATTGCCTACTGTGTATATTCAACGCCCTATCGACTGATGGGTTCTTCGCTTCTGTATGTTTTCACATTCACTACACATAATATTTTGGTTATGTTTTTCAGTATTGAAGACAATATTGTCTGATGTTATCATTGCGTGATTCAAAACACTTCTAATTTGGTTAAAGGGATCGTCTCTTTCTGCCGGTGTTGTCGTCGAAACTTAATGTACGCGAAGTAGTGTTGAACTAAAACTCTCTCTAAAACCAAATTATATTACATATCAGAGCATAATATCGACTGAACTCAAAATGATTATTATTATTGTCAAACAGTTGGAGATGTTATGCCTTTCCAATACTGACTGTGCGATAGTTTAGGAAACAGTGCCAGAAGAAGACCCACGACTAGATCGTGGGGGAGTTTGGCCTCTGATGCCAGGCCTCGACATCTAATTTGTTATGTCTTTCTGTTGCCTAACAATCGCATTGTCTATGAGTTCAATAAGTCGTCTATTATTTCGATCCAACGATTGATTGTTTTGTTATTTTATTTTTGTTTTTTCTATTCAAACGATAACATAATTGAATTCAATCATCGATTTATCACAATTTTATTCCTATTTTATGCCATACTTTCCACAGATTTTATTATTGAGTTTTTCTCGTCATTTTCACGGCTTTTGTTAGATATTATTGCAATAAAATTGAGATCAAATACTAAAACCATTTTAGCCCTCAATCGTAAAAACCACTGAAAAAATTGATACAAAAAAGAGATAATGATATCATGAGAACAAATATCATTAACACTTAATGTCATTTCGCATAAATGTTAATAACTTTATATATTTGTTAATACCATTGAAAATGTCGTGCATTTCGTGAATTAAAATATAATTGACTTTATATTTAATATGAAAACTATTGACAATAAGTTGTTTCAAACGACTCTTCGCTTAGTTTTAATAACAAATTTATTGATTGATTATTTGAATTATATTTATATAAAACTTTTTATATATATTTCATTCAAACAAATAATCGATTTATCATTTATTTTGTGCAAATGTTAATAAAATTACAAAATTCTAACTCAAGTATGTTTTGTATGCCATTGACTCTCATAGTATGAGTGCATATATTTTGGATTAATTTAAATATTTTTTCAATCAATATCTGGTTTGCATATCAGGCCTGATTCAGGCCCTCATGTTTTTGCATAACATATATTTATTAGATATGGTTTAGACTAAACTTTAGAGGAACCACAAAATGACATACAAATCGAAACTTCAAGTCTCTGTCAATGCATTCAATAGCACTTTAAACGAATATATCTTTTCATAATTGAAATTATATTCAAAAAAAACTTTATATGGGTTTCAATATATTTCTGGTGTCTATAGTTATAAACTACAAGTGCTGTACAAAATTCAGATTCAATATTCAATTCAAATTTATTCAATTCTCCAAAAATCTGACACAAGTTATACTAATCTTTGCTTTTGTTAGCCTTATGTCAAGAATAGTCCAAAACGTATAAATTATTCAATTTTTTCGTTAGGTTTTTATATTTATTAATAAGTTATGAATCAATGCTTTAAATATTGAATCTATAAAATAAAAATCAGATTTACAATAGTTTTTGAAAAATATTCTATTTTTAGATTATTTTCGTTTATTTTAACTTAAGTTAACTTTTTTTGGTTTTAATTTCAAATCACAATCTTTTTGATATAAATTTAAATAACATTTGTTTTATTGAAAGTAAAGTAACCAAAAAATATTATAAAAATACTTGAAGTAATTGTAGAATAAGTGAAAAGTTATGTAAATATGAGATTCTCATCATTGAAGAGATGTTGAAAAGCAAACAAAAATAACATATTTTGAACTTATTTTTCCAAAGCATTCCTTCCTTACGACAAAGAGAAGAAAAATTTGTGAGAAGAGTTAAGGCCTTTAAATATGTTATTCAAGTGTTTAAGTTATGCACAAGAGTTTTGGGCACGTCTTCAATGTGTAGGGAATCTAAGGGACAAACATCGAGATTATAACATACTTTTCAATCGATTCACATTTTCGTCGAAACTCTACTCTCAAAGCATTTCAAAACACATTCACTTTTATGGCTTTAAACTCTAACACACAATATATTCACTTAAATATTGTGTGATATGTGTCGCAAAACATAGTAATAATGGCATTCCCTACCAATGGTTCCCTACCAAAAGGCATGCCATTCTACAGCACTGGTATATCACACGCAAAAGTGTATGAGTTATTAAATTTTAATACAAATACAAATATAGAGAAGACGTGATATTTGATGTACTTTTATATACACTTCTCTGCACTTCTCAGCATATATTCCGGCAGTAATTCATTTCAATATTTTTTTTGTGTCCAAAACTTTTTTTCAGAATACATTCAAACAAAATATTTCTACAAATCCTATGGAAATAAGTGACACAAATGACAGATGCGATACTACTATGAGTGCCCTTTTGTTAACGAATAATAACTATAATTATTACACTTTTTCGTTATTATAAGATTTTTGTTCAATTCATACCTTATATTAGATTTTCTATACTTTTATTTGAATAATAAGATTGTGAGAAATATTTTATTTAAACATATTTTTGTATTTATATAAATAAAAATCAATTCATTCTTTGATTTAAATTCAATTAAAACAATAGATTAAAATGTTTTGTAATTCTTTTCAACATTTTTATTGTATTGAAATGCAATTGAATTAATGAAAGAATTTTAAATAAAAAAATAATCAACAAATGTCAAGGACTGGGAGGAAAGGAGTTGTCATTTGAAATATCAATTTTGATTTTATATAATGTTATCATAATTTTAATTAATATTTAATGCTTTTTATTATTTGTCGCCTTTTGTTATAAAGGTTTGAAAAGTTATTTATATTTTCTATTTATTCTCTAATATTTGATATCATTTTAATTAAAATCTTTTTGTATTTCATTATAAGAACAGAATTTTTGAAATTGAAAAAAGAAATAAATTTTTAATTAACGTTTGAATTGTAAAAACATAATATTTTTGGGTTTTATTTTAATATTAGATGTTTTGAATTATTAATAAAAGTGAAAAATTCATTAAAATTTTATACACAGAGAGCACAGGGAGAGGGAGGGAATGATAGTGTGTCGAGGCATACATTCCTCGAATGAGCCCTTTTTTATATTCACTGTTCAAATGATAATAAATTGTTTGATATTTCAAAACATATTCTGTGAATAAATTGTTGGCAAAAAAGGGGTCGAAAATAGTGGTTTCAATCGCTTTCATAGTTTTGGATAATTTTATTAAATATGATTTTTTCAGTTCTTCTCATTTCAAAAATATATATGAATTCAGAGAAGCATAAAATTAATGTTCATTTCATTGCTGACATAACTCTTGAGTTTGAGAATATTTTGCATAATATTTCATTCAAACTCTTTTTTCTGTCACTAATGTTTGTGCCAATAATTTTCATTATTTTCATTGCGGTTAAGACTTTATAATTGAAAACGAGTCCAAAATGAATGAAAAGTTAGAGAATATATTAGAGAAGGAATAATAACTCGAATAAGTATTGCATGAAATATAATATAGAGTTGAATACAATAATGAAGAGTATTTTTGGCCAAACATTTAATTCTCTCTCAATTGATATTCTTTTGGATTCTCTCAAAGGATTTCAATACTAAAAATATTTTGATGAACAGAACGTAAAAGAACTCATTATTATATACAAAGTCTGTATATTATTTATATGACTGTATTTTGATTCCCTTTAGGCCTTTAGGCGACCAAAACTTGACGACAAATATTAATTTTGGCGACATTTCAACAAATAAAGAAAATTAAATCCCATTCAAAGTATATATGTTTTCGTGTTTAATATTAATGTCTGCCAACTCTTACTCTCATATAATCTCTTATAATAAATGCTTTTCAATTCAATGGATTTGTTTCACAAAACATTGCATTCAATTTCATAACAATTCATTGTATGGGATATAACACAAAATATGAAAATATATTTATATTTATTATAAGTATTAATACTAATACTAAACACAAAAATTAATTTCTCACTAAAATTGAATTTTAATATAAATATTTGATTTTCTTCTATTCAAACACTGTATGAATGCATAGAAATATTTTCATTTCATTCGCTTATTTATTGAGAGACAGAATTATATGAAATATGAAAGAATTTTTGAGCAAAAGGTTTATATTAAACTGAAGTTTCATTTTTGATATCATTTTTTCAAAAGAAAAATATTTACATTTGTTTTAATTAAAAAATATTTTTAAATATATTTCAATTGTATCATTAAATCCTTATTTACTGTCATTGAGTTTAGTATCAAAATTATCCCAAAAATCATATGTTTTTAATCATAAAATTCATTGATTTTATAAATACCTTAAAAGCTATGAAAGGATTTCCAAAAAACTTTCAAAATATTAAATTTTGTGTTTTTATTATTTTTTGTTTCAATTCTTTCAAAACTTATTTTTGTTTTCTATTATGTAATAAAATTGTTGTCATATTAGAGAAGATATAATATTTTGAATGCTTTTAAGAATTGAATTTTTTCAGAGAATTGCTTAAAAGCGAAAAAAAGTTTCAAACCATTAAATCCAAAGCCTTTAAGATATGAAAGTCAGGATCAAAAGTGATAAACAATGGATCAAAAAGTATTTTCTTCAGTTAGTTTTAGGGACAGTCAGTTTCGCTTGAATTTTAGAAATATTGATATTTTGTATATATTTCTAAACAAATGATTTTATAATATGTTTTCAATGGATTTAGTTTTCATTTGGTATGGGTTTTAAGTTGTTATTTGATGTCAAAAAATAAGAAAAATAATTAATTTTTTGTTAAAAAAGTAATTTCTTAATGTTTTCATCAAATATTGTCTTCTGGATTGATATGGTATGTCTTGACAGCACTGGTATTCAATCATCTATTTTAAGTTCAATTTATTTTAGCCATTATTTCATTGAAAACCTTTTCTCTTTTCATAAATTAATTTTCTTCACAACGATATCAAAACTTCTTTTCAAATGATAAAAATAAAATAAAAATTAATTTTATTTTATTAATAATCACAAATTATTTTTAAAACAATATATCTATTCTTTGACTATATTTCAAAGGTTTTATAATTATTTATAAAAACTTTTCTATACTCTCGTTGTCTGATTGAAGTGAAAGAAAAAGAGACACTAAATGGACAGTTGTTTTCACAAAGACATCAAATCGATATTTAAGTCGTTTTTCGTTCACATCAAACAAATGGTATAAAAAATGATGAAAGTTATTATAGAGACTGCAAACACATCACAACATATACTCAATTGAATTATTCAATCAATTAATTAAAAACACAAATAATTTATTTATGAAAATGTGAAATAATTTATAAATAATTGAATTCCAATATAAAAGACTTTTTTATATAATTTTTACTCAATTTCGATATAAAATGTATTTATTTGTAATATAATTAAGAAATAGAAAAAAGTGTAAAAAGTTTTGCTTTATTTAGTGAAAGAGATTCCTCTCTTGAAAAGAGACCAACTTTTTCTTCCACGAGAAAAGTTTTAACACATTATCAGACAATTATTTGAGATTTTTTGTACATCTCTTCCATAAGTATTTCAATGAAGAACTTCTTTTTTCTAAATATATTGGCACTCAATGGAAGATAAGTTGAGATGTGATGATAGGAAAGTAAGGTTCAGTTGACTTGAGATCCAATTTATTATAAGAAGAGATGATATGTCATGTGTTGAGGGGAAATGAATGCCATAAAAGGGGGATAAATAATATTAAGAGTATTAAAAACGGAAAGATTTTTAAATATTTTCACCACTTTTTATCATATATTTTAAGACTTATCGCAAATAATGTTTGAAATCCCTTTCAAAACACAATTATTTAAATTCATTTTTCAAAACAAAATCATTCAAAAAGTTTTTATCATTTTTATGCAATTTATATAAAAAATTATTGGATTTGAGCCAAACATTAGTTATATTTGAATATAAATATTAAAAATTTATATCAATTTTCTATTTTTTTATTCGTATAAATATATCACAAAAATATGATAAACGAAATGATAGAAAGTTTTCTTTAATAATAGAAACGATTGATAGATAAGAGAAAGTGAATGCAAAATAATATCAATTCTTCACTCAATCTTCATTTTCTCTAAAATTATAGCATATTTTAAGTCGATTTTCATTAATAAATAATATTTTGAATTAATATTCTTTAATACAATTATTTTCATATAAATTATGTTAGATTTCATATGAATTTTGTCTGACATAAAGTTAAGCTTTTATATGGTTTACGTTATTAAAGGGTTTATTCAAATACCAAAATATTATTTAAAATATACAACTTTTACATAATTTTCATTATTTTTAGAAACTTTTATAAAATTTTGTTAAAATTAAAATTTATTTTTATATAAAATTTTATTAACAAATAAATTTCAAACGAATGATTGAAATAATTTTAAATTGAATTAAAATAAATTCAAACAAAAATAAAACTTCAATTTCTATAGATTTAATCAAATTTTCTGTTCATGTCTTTCAATATGTCTTAAACTTATATAAAATCTTATTTTAAGTTATTTTTCTCCTAATGTCTGGCAATAAAGATAAGCGATTCGTATATTTTGCATATAATTTGCATTAATTTTTATAAAAAGAGATAATTTTGTGAAAATATAAAACTAATTCTACTTTAAATTAGACATAATTTTAATTTTCAAATGAAATAATTGGCGATTAAGTGAACAAATATTGAAACCATTGATAGTTTGCATAACATTTTACGACAACAATATATTCGTTAAAATACTTTGCATTTAAATCTATCTTTTTATCAAACAATTTGCCTGAAAAAGGGGTGAAAACACATCCAAATCACTTTGACAGCTGTTGGATGACTGGCCTAATCATCATCTGTTGTTCAGCCATTGGTTCTCATATCCAAACTCTTTATAAAAACAGTACAAAAAAGTACATAATTTTAAAATTCAATCTTAAAATAATTTTCATTTTTCAATGTATTGTCCGTCAAATGAGAGATCGATAAATTGTTTTCAAAATTCAAATATTTATTTAATTTCAATTAATGTCTTATTATTTTCGGTCCGACAAATAAACCCTTTATTTGTGAAATCAATGAATAAAATGAATTGAATTCAAAGCCATATAATTATTAGGCATTGAATTGAATGGCAAAATGTCATTGCATTTAATGAGTCGACAAAACATATGATAATATATTTCATTTGTGTTAAAGAGTTGTCAAAAAGAGTAATAATAATTACAATGATTTGGCACTCATTTAATCATATACCCCGTTAGGAGTCTATCGGTTGTGAGCACCGGCAGATCCGGTCAAACATCTGTCGTATTTCATCGCTTTCTATGTGGCTATCATTGCATAAATGTATTGTACATTTCATTTCATTACTTCAGTTGTGATCAAATGCGCCAAAACTTCCGCAAAAACTCAAATCACTTTTTGAGAAATGGCCGTCCAATCAGTGTTCACATGACTGACCCCCTTCTGGTGCGCCCAACGGTGCCATTAGTGACGGACAAATGTGTGACACAATTATAGCTATTGTTATAAACGAAACATACGTTTTGTGCAGAAATTCATTGAAAGTGACAAATATTGTCAAATATTTTCAAATATTGCCTCAAAATAACTATTCATTGAATTTGAATTAATCGGTGAATAGTTTTTCGCTTCAATTGAATGGCAATAAATTTTATTATAATTTTTGTCCTAAATTTTCACTTTTAATTTGTCTGTGATTTTGATGAAACATTTGAAACATTTTTCACGACTTAATTAAAAATATTTGACTCAAAAGAAAATCAGACAAAGCGTCAAATAATTCAATTTATGGTCTAATTTATAGCACTATAACTGACTGTTAATCTGTTTTTCGTCGACTTTTATGTGAATTTAACACAAATTTGTTTCGAAACAAACAGTATTTAAAAGTTTTTGATTTAATTGTTTCCGAGGAAATAGGTTTCAATGAATTTTTTATGTCCTCTCAAAACGTCTTTGCGATTAGTCTAAAGGCGTTCAAAATAAACGCCAAATAAAGGGTTTATATTTGAAATACTTTTATGTCTTTCTCTTCCTTTAGTCAAGAAATTCGATGCAAAACTCATTTCAGTTACATTTGAGTAAATGATAACAAAAATGTGATACAAAACAAAGTATTTTTAAACTCAGTTTTCAAACACTAAACCACTCTTGAAATTATTTAAAGAGCTATGAGTTTATGACACAAAATAAATGCTAATATAATATGAGTTTCTAAGAAACAGATGACTAGACTTTAATCTATAGTTAGCTTCGACTAAATATGAGCCGAATTTTGGCCAATAAAAGCATATAAAGTATTATCGAAAGCATATTGTGTTGTGTTTGCCATCGCTTTCGAGACCACAACTCATCTAATCTTATGAGACATTAAGTATTGTTGAGTAAAGTCTGAGCACTGATACAGTGTTTGAGCAGTCATTTTGTGCCAAACTAAACGTTATGTCAATTTTGTTGTCCTAATGAGAGAAACTCTTGAGTTATAAACTGTAGAGACATATAAGCGATGAAAAAGTTTGGCTAATTTTAACGCAACAAATAATTTGTGTTTGCGTTGAAAACATCTAATAATTGCATAACAAATATGTTTTAAAAATTTGAAAATTCTTTCAAAATATTATTATAATTAAAATGAGTTCTCAAACAAACTCAACAATTTTGATGCAATTTTTAATTAATGAATTGTTTGATATTTAGCGAAACAGTCGATAATAGCAGAGCTGTTAAATAGTTTACAAATAAGGCTAAGAATTTCACTCGAATTGTTTGATCATTGGTTTTGACATCCAATCGATTAACTCAATTGTACTTCAAGTGGAGACGAGTTGTTGAAGATATCTATCCATACAGTCATGACATAAACGATTGGTATTTAGCAAATGTTTGCAACCTTTCAACTAATCATTAGGTTTTGAATAATGATTACACAAATAAATAATAATCTAATTATACACTGAAATAGTATTGAACAAAACATTTGCAGATCTCATGCAAAGACATAACGGCTTTCGTTTGCATTGCAGTGAAACACGTTTTCGGGATTTCATTAAAATCTGACAAAAGTAATAATTTATGCTTTATTTACATCAAAAATGTTTATTAATTCTGACTTTAATTTATATATTCCTTATTTAAATTCTTTCGACTCAAACATAAACACATTTTATTCTTCAAACACAAGAGTTAATAGAATTTCACAAAATATTAATTAATATTTAAGATTATATTAAAGTTTGCGATAATTAAAAGTTTTGAGCTTTAATTGAATTTAAAATTTAAAAACAAAAAATTATTTCATAAATCGGTTTAAAATTCAATTATATTACGAAAATAATAACAAATCACTGAAAATAGGATTAAAATTGATTTTACAAACAGTTTTGATTTTAAGGAAAACATCTAAAAAATTAATAATACATTGAATTTAATATAAAACAAAACATTTAATATATTTTATGAATGCATGGACTGATTCTGGAGGTATTGTAGGGTTTGGTTGAATTTATTGCAAAGAGAGTCATATATTTAGCAGATGTCTAGCATTGAGTACATAAACAAAACCCTTATATTAATAATATGTTCAAACATTGTGTCAATTATTCAGTTGTTTCACAAAAATTTTTGATTGAAATCCAAGAGTTATGTTGTGTTCAAATATCAGACACAATTCAAAGCCACGAAAAGCTGTTATTATATTTACTGTATGTAAACGCTTCCCCAACAAGCGCTGGCTTGAGATGCCTTTCCTTATGCTGTCAATGCGATCACATCTATATCTCTCTTATGTTTAAATTGAATTAAATGCAAGACTTGTTTCCCATATATTATTGTCTTCACTGTTTATGCCTTAACTAAAGCTTCAATTAGTTTAATATCAATACTGTCTATGAGTTTATCGATAGCTTGTGTTCAAGGCATTCATTTCTGTCTTTTCTCACCCTTTTTTCATTAGTTATCACTACTTATTCCACACAAAAAATACTGAATTTTCGTTATTCTCAAAGCGTTTAATCAAAATGTATTCAATGATTAACGATAGCAACGATTCATTTATTTAAGGAATAATTTATTTTTGAATGTGTTTTCATTTTTCACTTCATTTTGTAGACTTTGACTCAATTAAAAATAATTTATTTCATTTTAAGACTATAATTACTTTAAAATTGTGTGGATTTGTATTACACGAAGAAATCTATTAATTTAAATAACAATAAATTATTTCTCACTTAATGTTAATCCAAGAAAAACAACATTTTATAACATATTCGTTGAAAAAACATTGAATTAAGTCTTAAAATAAATATAAATGAATGAAAATTTGCATTGAAATGAATGGTCAGAATCTGACAAACATTTAATGAATAGGAATAAAAAATCGGTTCTCTCTCTCCCTCTCCCTCTCATCCGATAAGACCTCCCAATGGTCTCAATTGATTGATACTTAGCAAACATTACTATTAATTTGCATTCATTTTCCAAATGTCTTGTCTTTGTTGACATTGCGTTCGAGGCTTTCAATCATTGACTGCATTTTAGGTGAGTGCTAGCAGTCAGTGCCGGCACTGCCGGTGCGGGCAATGAATAACAGTTTTAAAACCAAAATAAGAATAACTGAAAAAAATAAAACTTATGAAAAACTGACTCTTTGTATATGTTTAGGGCTTTAATGGAAAAACTTTGAGCAAATATTTGGTGATCTCTAGAAAATTGGCAAAAATGCCTCACACTATCAGTGCCTCACAAAACGGGTCGACACAATAGAGTTATAGACTGTTTTGTATAATAAAAGAGCTACAGATGTTCTCCTATTAGGTATTGCCTCTCATTTCACATCTGAATTCGTATACAATGAATGACTGGTTATTATGGATAGCAGTCTATATCCAAAACTTCTGCCTCTCTTTCGCTCTATTTCTCACTCTCTTATGTTTTATGTTTTTATATATCGATTATTATTATTATTATAGCTTTTATGCCATCAAAAGTGCGAACATATTTTTTGGCTAAATTTTCAATGATTTTTATTGAAATGTTTAACATTTTTTGTAAAAAATTCACTCTCTATTTGATCAGCTTTTCTCTCATTATTATGATTTCTCATTGGACTAATGTATGGCCGATAACACTCATCCCATTCCATATTTTAGCACTGGTTTTATCGAAAGACTAAATGCCATTCATTTTGTTTTATATTCAATAGCATTAGTATTACTGTATTATGTTTTGTCATACAATCCAAGAATTGATCTCTTAATGTATAGCTCTTATTGTAATGTTTTTTTTGTATTCCTTCCCTCCCTTTCCCCTCGATTACCATTGGATATAAGACTTTAAAGAATATGTATTTTTCAATAATATTTTCAGTTTTGCATTATTTTAATCACATAAAAGTCGATCCATTAATCAAACGTATGAAAGACTGAGCGCCCGACCACTGGATGTGTTGCATTTGTGCAAGAATTACATGAAAAGAGAAATCCTTTTATAAATTGAATGAAAGTATCGGTTGTTTTGTCTAATCCTACGGCGATGTGAATATTGGAAATTAAATCTCTTTTAATGTTATAATAGATATAAAACTAAGACTTAAAGAGCTTTTGAGCCGAAAGAATGCCATCCAATGAGTCATAAAATAGATATTCGTTTTTCTGGTCAGAGGCCGCGACTACTGTTCCTATGAATGTTTGGCTCATCACTCGATTCCTCACATCCCTTATGGAGCACTGCATCCGCTAATACTGCCAGTGCTCTAATGATAAATATATATGTGAGCCGAGAGGAGAGCACTTGAAAACTAATGCCTTAACCATTGAAAACCATTGACAAACAATTTTTAGAGATTTGTAGCGATATATTAGCTTCAGATGAGTTGACGATTCGCTGTATCCGATGTCTGCCGTCATTTGCTTTCATATCATCAAAGCATAACTAAATGCCATTAAATGCCTACCAGTGCAGTGCATTCAGCACTGGTAGCATACGTATGAAGCACTTACATAACACAAAGCATCTGTTGTTAATTTTTCATTCATCTAAACATTGTTTTTCAACATTTTATTTACTAATAATTTCTGTTTGTATTCAAAAAGCCATAAAATATTAGTAATTAATAATTCAATGAAAGAATTGCTGAAAAAGTCTTTTGTAAGTCTTATATAAGAAATATTTGACACAAAATAATCAGAGATTAAGTGATGCGCAGAGAGTATGGAAGGGGACTGAAGGGGACTGGGATGTGGAGGGCTATCACTATAAGTGTATTACTTGTGTTCACTTATATTGTAGGCAAAGCGCGAACAAAAGCCACATCAGAGCCACAGAAGAGCCTCTTCTGATAGTTTTGAACAAAGGAGTGAAGACATCGTTGAGAAACTGTTGGGCAAAAGAAGTGGTGAAAACACAATATAATACCAGAGTTTACGGTCGAGAAAACAAATAAGTCATACAATGGTTTAGCCATTGCTTTAGCCATACATAATAATGCCCTCAAATATAACTGTTATCACTGTCTCGATGCCATTCCTCTACGTCTTTCCATTTGTTAACTGCACGTACTTTCCATACATACTGTCTATTCTTTGAGTGGACACAAAACAGGGTATGATATTTGTGATAATGGCATCGGTAGTCGTGCTCAAGAGCCAACCCAACCATTACTAACAGGAATGGCATATCTATTGAGACTCAATACCACTTTAGATGTCTTTCCAAAGTTTGAATTGATTTTAATTTTAAAATATTCTCTTTTATTCACATTATTTTATTATGATTTTTGCGATTGCATTCAATCTAATAAAGTTAGACTTCGTTCACCATTTCCTCAATATTTTATTTTTATTTATTTTCTTATTTTAAAATTCAATGAATTCTACATTTTTTTCCTCTTCTCATGTCTTGGCTTTAAGTTAAGAATTTTTATTTTGAAAAAATCAATTCAAAAGCTTTTTCATAGACTTAATGCAAAAGTTTGTTTTTTTTCTAAAATTTAAATCAAATCAAAATAATTTATTTACAAATGTTTGTGAAATTGTGTTTTGATTAATAAAATTCAATGACTTTAAAACTCTTCGTTTCGGTCATCCATTGCCTACTCCTAACAGATATCATAACAAACAAATTGAATGAATTGATGTCAACAAAAGTGATGTCAAACATACCAATAGTGACATCCATTCCATGTATTTCTCACTCAAAACATTCATATCTAAAGAATGTTTTTATTTCAGAAAATAATAAAAATGAGAATAACTTTTCATATGAAAGCCTGAGTCAAACGAAGGACTTATATGCATAAATAGGACCCCAATGGGCACAGAGACCCCATAGGACAGTCGACAACCCAAAAGGCCAGGCCTACAGTTGACGACAGGCCTGACAAACATCCTGTTGGTAAAGCCGACTCTTATTAGGTCTCGATTTCTCAATGCTTTTCATTATATTGTTATAAAACACTATTGGTATTATATGAGCGCCAGTTCCTCATCAAACAGTCCAAAAATGTTCAACTTTTTTAAGAAGCTTTGAAAAGACCTCTCTTTTCAAGTTTTTTATACAATTTTGCTTCGCTTTCGCTCTACTATTCACTGGCTTTTATACAACTGTGCCCTTCAGTCAAAACCATTTTTTACATATACGCCTAACTGTTATTCCTGTGCCATAGATGTGATACCGGTTTGGGGTCTCATCTGATCTATGACTGAACGGCGGGACAAAACCCAAAGAACTCAAACATCTCTTTAATGTTGAATAAAAGCTATTTCTGAAAGCGTTGACAGAATTTAGTTATGCCTTTGATTTCACATCTTTTTTGTTGATTAAAATGTTTTTAATATTTTTTAGATTTATATTTGAATTCATTAATGAATTTATAATAATATTTGATTTGTATTTAATTTCACAAATATTATATGTTTTGAATTGTTTTATTGACATTAAATCTTAGTTAAAATTCATTTCAAATATAAATCCAATGAATGAAACATTTTTAACAAAAGAAAAATGTTTTTCTAAAGGCTTTAGTAATACTATTATTATATTTATTATTCTTTCATTTGTTTCGTTTGACTTCAATTCACATCAATTGAAATCTTTTGAAAATTTTATACTTTTTTATAATCATTTTTGACTTTAAACGAGATTTCAATCTTCAATCAAATCGTAAAATAAATGTAAAATATATCAAATTTTCACAAATTTAAGGTTTAATGAGTGATAGGAAGACCTAATCAATACGTTCCTAAATTACTTTAATATTAAATTTTGTCATTTTTGGCACTCATTGGTATTTGATCGATAGGAACAAAAAGGTGATAAAAACAAATATTATATTCAAATTAAGGGTAAAAATTCTAAAAATAATTAGTAATACCGTAAATATTAAGATATTTTAATTAATAGCAATTATAAAACAAAAATTGTTTTTATGATTTTTTATCATTAATTATAATTAAAGACAATACGAATAAAGCAATAAATTGAATAATCTATGAAACAGTCGGAGCTGTCATTCATTCCTACTTTAAATATACTTTGCGTACATTTCTTAAACATAGGACAGATGTTTGCCATTCGTTATCTCATTAGACATTAATTAACATAATTATAATCAATGTTTTCAAACAACCCTTTCGTTAATGAGTTTTATTAAAACATTTTTGAAGATAAAAATAATGTTCAAATTCTCAGTATTTTTGAATACTTTATATATTTTTACTTTTTGTCAAAACTTCAAAACACTTTAAAATCCATATTAAGTCTAAATCGGAAGTGAATTGACTTATAATACTCTTTCCTATGGATTAGTTATGAGTCAAAAACCCCGTAAACTAAAAGCATTTCAATCTATTTGTTCAATACTTTTCGTTGAATTTATTTTTCTTTTAACACCAAAATATTTTTACTTCTCTTCACAAACATTGCTTTTCGTCTGTTTTCCCACTTTTGGTTCACTTTTGGTTTTGTTTTGTGTTCACATTTTCGCCTCAATTGTATATATGTCTATAAGTGGAGGAGAAGTGGTTTGGCCTATAGTTAGGGTCCAAAACAGATAAATAAGTTTTTGCATACAAAACACCTGTCAGTGGAGCAAAAATTTATTAGTGAAAGGTTAATTGAAGGCCAAAATCGATGTTTGGTTTAGGATATGAATGAATATCATAACCGATATTGTAATGAGTTTTGAGATAATAAACAATTTGTTTTCTTCGCTCGCATTCACAGTGTATTCACACCTCAAACAATTAACTCCAAATCTAATAAACATTTTTTGTTTCACTCATTTTTTTGTTGTGTCGGCGCTAAAGATCTATAGTTGAGTTCACTTATCGAACGGTGTTTTGAAAAAAATGTTAAAATTGAAAATATATTTTTGCACACAATTTGCTTGTATTTAAAACTTTTTATTATATTATATCAAAATTATATATTATTTTTCTTTTGCCTTTTTCTCAGTCTTTGACAAAACTTTTCTCCCCCTCCCTATCGTCGACTCCATCGCCAAAAATAGTACTTTTAGTTCGTCTGTAAAAAATAATATAATGCTATTCAGCAAACATTGAGCTCTGAGAACAAACTCTTGAGGTTATGGAGGAAATTGAAGGCATCTCTTATCGAAAGTCACGTTCAATATTACCCAAGTAGTCAAACATAGAGTCGACACTCAATACTTGATTACCAAAATAGTGGCTCAAAACACAAATATCAATGTCTTCACAACTGAGAGCACCGAAGCATATGTCTGTCCACATGTCTATAATATTTGTATACATTCCTGAACTGCAATTATCTCATCAAAAATACAAAATTCTTCGAATAATTTACAATCAATTGAATGATATTTGACTTTTGGTCTGTTTTTGCGTTAGTTTCAAATAATCCATAATTTCTGAAAAACTAAATAAGAGTTTCAGGAAAAAAAGTTTTGATGAAAACACTTAATATTACTATAAAAATATATGACTTATTATTATTTGTTTAGCTTTGAAGAGCTTTTGCTCCAAAATATATATGAAATCAAAATGAGTTAATACTGTATTGCAAACAGTAATGTAAATAAGCCTTTGGCGCAAATCAATGACTTTAGTTCGGGGAACGGTATTATTGCCACCAACATAGAGAACTACTGCCAACACTAGACCTGTGCTATAAGACCAGGGATGTCATGTCATACACATAGAAGTTTTGATGCACTTCTCACACACTGTTATTATCATCACTGCTATAGAGATAGAGATTATTATTGCTTTGACTGTATGTCAAACGTAATAATGAGTTGAATCAATCAAAACTGACGATCAAACTGAACCTTATTTGATTATAGCACCCGACACAACTCACTCCATACTCATCCCCAACAGCCCAACAGTTAACTGCCTTTATATCTCTGGCCAAAAATGTTATTATTATTATTTTGATTACATTTTTGTGCCTTTTATTCGTTTTTTATGTGATATTAAGCATAAAATACTTCTTAAGATTGAGTTGAGTTTGAGTTGAGTTCGACTCTATGTTTGAGTCTATGTTTGAGTCTATGTTTGCCTTCAGTTCTCAATGAAATCAATTCAAAATTGACTTTAGTTTTCATTTCAAAGGATTTGTAGTTTAAAAATATGTGACAAACATTTTGTCTTAAAATTGGGAGAGATTTTGAAAAAAGTAATACATTTTAGCTCTAAACTGACAAATGATTTACATTTCATGTCTTTCCTATGTATTTATAGCGATGTATGTCTGACACCTATGTCTCACTCTGTCTGCCTGTGTCTGTGTCTCACTCTCTGTGATTCCCCCTGAAAGTGGTCATCAATTTCATAGCCATAGCCGAAAATCAATCAAAAGACCCCTCAGTTTAATGTTTGTCTTAAATTTTCATATTTTTCTCAGAAAAACTACTTTAAAACTAAAGTATAAAACGTTTTTAAAGAGTGCCTCATATTTTGAAGGCGTTTCCAACCATTCATTTCATTTTGAATGAACAAAAATATATGAAAAAACTTATTTATTTTCTCCCTATTTTTCCATAACTTTGAGTTAATATATTTTTACAGTGAATCAAATTTTAGTCAAATCTCAAAATGAAGTCAATGTTTGAATGAAAAGTCTTCGCGAATGTCGTTATTGTGTATGAGATCGGGATTTAAGACATGAAAACAGTGAACTGAACTCAGGTTTTATGGCATTTGCAAAAAAACTGTTACATCAGATAACACGACCGCTAACTCTCATAATAGCAGTTTGATCGCACCGGCACTTCGATCCTATCCTCTCCTTCTATTCGAGTCTAGCCTTTATAAATCTCTTTATTCGCTGGCAGTGAATGTGTAGAGAAAATAGACTTCAAAGTCATAGTAAGTCCTTATCTTTGGCACAGTTTTGGTTCCAATCAATCAATTTCTGAAATTCAAATTTTATTTTATATTTTCTATGTTTTGGTCACAAAAATAGGTATTAATTTCAAACATGAATACTATTATGAAAAATCAAATCACTTTTATTGGTGTTAATGTATTTGTTGATCATAAGAATGGACTCGTTTTTTACAATTGATGATATCAGGGGTATATTGAATGGCAAAGACAGCAGCTGTTGGTTAGAGGAGAGAAACATAACGTCAGCCAAACATTTATAATATTCTCTCCGATATAATTGTGTTGAATATATTCACTCAAATGAGTTCACTATAACTGTAATGCTTTTTGGATTCAATTGGAGAGAGAGAGAGAGAGAGAGAGAGAGAGAGAGAGAGAGAGAGAGAGAGAGATGTGGTTTTTAATTCATTTTAGAAAAGCGTGAATGAAATTATAAATATAGCCAACAGCCCAAAGAGCACCGAAACATACCTATTGTGTTAGACATAATGCAAAGAATTCAATATAACATAACATTTGATATAATACCAAAACTTTCTAAACGTGTTTTACTCTCATTGTTTAGTCTATGGTTTGTTCACAAGACCTCTGAATCCGATTGTCTGAATCCAAACATCGAAGTATTTTATCATAACTTCGATATATATTTCATTTTTTACTGTATATAACGAACAGTATTTCCAAACATGTTTTGTCTGTTTTTCTCCAATTCGTGATTCACTTCACTTAGAAATAAATGATTTTTTTTTTGCTTCAAATACTGAACACATGGAAATGGATTGAATGGTCAGACAAACCGATTGCTCCTTATTTTTATATACGAGTGATTCTTTTCACTCCCCTTAAGGGTGATTGCCATCAATTTCTGCAAACACTAATATTTTGGGTTTATATTAATATATTGCACACAAACCGTATATAAACCCAGGTATGGATTTATGGGCAAAAATCTTATAGCGAGAGCTCCGGTAGTACTGTATATAGTATGTGCTGGTGATTAATGCGTGGATCTGTTTTTGGAATTCAAAACCTTTTATAATTAATTTTTAGCCCCTTATGAACTATTTTAATGATATTT
This sequence comes from Quadroppia sp. Gr-Ori-00064, assembly GCA_034700825.1. Lineage (NCBI taxonomy): Eukaryota > Metazoa > Arthropoda > Arachnida > Sarcoptiformes > Quadroppiidae > Quadroppia > Quadroppia sp. Gr-Ori-00064. Next base: position 3,384 of record JAQIXR010000463.1, on the reverse strand, counting down.
ATAGCATAGAAAATATTTTTTCATAACAAAGAATTTGAAAGAAAAACATAAAATAGTTTTGCTTTGAATACAATCAGAGTTTGTATTCATTAAAGGCATTAATATTAGAGGAAAACGTTGTTCAGAGCTGTTAAAGATTACTCTCATCTCTCATATTTTGCTTGCTCTCAGACTCTGAATAAACACAATTATTTTTGCCTTTCCTTTCGCTCATTTCTATGTTTACATTGCAATGAGGAACCGGTAGGGTATCTGAGCCCTACTTGTGCTCTGCAGTGATGTCGACCGAATGAAGAAAAGCTTAACTTAGGATTACTTTAGAAATGCATTTTTGAGTTTTAGGTTTTGTTTCACTCAATCCTATGCTAGTAATACATGTGCTCTAGTAATACATGTGCTCTTGTATTGCATTAACTAATGTTCAGAAAAATACTGAACACCAGGTCTTAGGATTAGACATCTCTTGTTGGCATTCCCTAACAGTCCGTAAACTATAGATATCTTCTAACGAATCGCTTTTAGAGCTCTCTTGTTATGCGCTAACAATTGTGAACATTATTTTCCAGGGTTGAGGTGCTCTACAAACCTAACTGAGCTCTGATGACAACCAATACACTTTCGCTCGACTAAACTTTTGACGAAAAAACTGCTCCAAAAAAATCATATCATTTTTGTTGTCAACAATAGTTTAAAACAATGTCGGGTTTAATGCCTAATATTTTCTGTTATCGTTTGTGTCAAACATTTCACTGTTTTTAACACAAAATGACATCAAAATAACAACAAATATAATTATATTTTTCTCTATTGTTTCGTTTTGTTAATTAATTTTGACTTATTTTTGTTCATTCAATGCAAACGACAATGAGATGCAAATTATTATGAAATCATAGCTTCATTGCATATAACGTTTGTCTGCTATTCTAAGCGTTAAAGTTATCACTTGTTTTGCCTCTAATGTAATACTAGTACCAATGCTATGGAAAAACTCTATCAAACTATTAGTGATATCTTATTGTTGTCGACCGACAACCAAATGATGCATTGGTTCGACCCTATTGTCTGTAACCAACACTTATTCCCTGAAGAGTTGATTTTGCATTACTTGCGACTCGTAATACTGTTTGCCTTTAATACAGTTTCATATTTTCTGTCCTCAAATCATCTCTTTTAGGCGACAAAACCGTATTATAGTATATTTTTAATAATAAGGGGCTGTTATTCACTGCATCTAAGCCTAGTCAACCAATATCTAGCCATTGGTTAAATATTTTGTGAAAGTTTTCATTTTTTTAATATATTCACTGAAATGAGAAAATTAATTACAATTTTCAAACCCTTTTAAACATTCAAATTTTGATAACATTTTTGATAAAGTTTATCAAAAAATGATTTTGAGTTCGTTTTTGATGAAATGACTTATTGTTTTACACGACTTTTTGAGGATTTCCTATGAATTTCCGGTAAAGAGATGTTTCCGGAATATATTGGCAAAAAGTGTTGTTATTAATATAAGCCCTGTTTCTGAACAACTGATGGCTTAGGAGACGATCAAACTTTCAAATGAGTCGGTCTCTCAAAGACTCATCAAATGGGAAATGGATTAAATGCTACCCTAAATCAGGAACAGTCAAAAGGTTGAGGCCTTACATATGGATACGAATTGTATTAATGACATTAAATAGCATTTTATTCACTTTTCGCAATCAATGCATAATTTCGTTAATTTTTTTTTCATTAAATATATTCTCAATTCATAAGAATTTTGTCTCAATTCATAACATATGAAATAGTCTTACAGTTTGAATACAAAGCCATAGCCATAGAGAGCGCCACAAAGTCTTACAGTTTGACAGATATTGAGACAAATAATATCTTTTAACACAAGTTGTCTGTCGTTTTACCCCTGAATTCACATCAAATATTGAATATTTTTGTAGTTTTATTCAAACTGTTTATTAATCTTCAAATGGATTAAATGTATTAGAGATCCATTGAGAGGACAGACAGTGTTTGGAGTGAATTAATGCACAAAAGACTGAAAACAATGTTTAGTATATTTCCCAATGGATTACACATTGAATACAAGTGTGCATAATATGTGTGTCTCTAATGATGTTGTGCTGCAATCACTCGTACGGCACCGGTATGTATGGCCAGTCATTTCACAGATGCTATGCTCTCAACGAAACGCTTTGTCATCACAAACACAAAACACTTTATGTGCCATCAAAACAGGAGTACAACCAATGGGTTCACATCACATCCCTGTCCTCAATGGACTCGATTACTAATGATTAGGACTTTGTTTGCAATGCATTGAAATTGCATTAAATGCTAAGCAATCAATGCTTGCAATCATTGCTTGCAATCAATCCATACAATCATTGCTAACACAATACTTGGGCTCAATATTAGACTATTTGCTAATTGATATGATAGGACAGGGAGGACAGGGGGTCAATGAGACCATACATGGGATCAATGAGACTATTCATTCAAATGTCATTGTCATCACTACAGCAATTCAGGGGCTGTTTGGACAATAAGGAGATAATGTATGTGATTGTCGTCATTAGAACTGCTAAGAACTGATCCAATAATCTGTTGAAGAATTGATTGAGTTTTATATGAATTGAATTTATTTACAAAATATATATAAATTTAATATAAATACAAATTTTCATATATTATAATACAGTGTAAATAAGGTATAGATTTGTGTCTCAAACGACTCAGTCCTCAAGACCTGTGTCTGAGGACAGTCGCAATCATTGAAAACGTGAGGAAATGGAGATTTGAGTCATAAAGGAGTTCATTGTATTTGATTTGGTCTTTGAAAGCCTAATGTCTTTCGGTTCAAAAACAGAGAGATCTCTCGAAAGGTTGGACGCGAGCTGTCATTGGTTTGCCAACAGTCGAGCATCAGATCATACATCTCTTCGGGACAGCCATCAGGTCTGGGCTGAGCCAACATCTTGTGGTTGTTGTCATCACTGAACGGATGATAATAAATGTCTTTATAAGTGGTTTCCTTTGAAAGAGATTTTAGAAAATATTTGTCAAAATGTTATCAATTCTGATGTCTTGTCTTATGTCTTATGTCTCACATTATTGGATATTTGTTCATAAATAGCGATAACTGCCTTCAGGAGCGACTGGTCGTCCAAATTGTGGAAAGGCTTTAGTGAACAATAGGTTAATATCTCCCAAAACAATATTCCGAATGAATAGACGTCTGATTTTGTGGTGAATTGTCCCTCAATTATCGACTCCGGACTCGACCAACGAATGGCCAAACCATTGATGTAATCGTTTTGATGGGTTGAGTCGTTTGGACCGCAATCACCGATTTTGATGACCAGATTCCGGGTATAAACCAAC